>CAOJBK010575617.1:0-13347 GCA_948294925.1 Codiaeum variegatum | reverse complement strand
ACTCATGGAAATGGAGTTCCTCCAAGTGAACTTGCTTCCATTCATATTTAAATCAATTAATCCAGCCTTATTAATGAAATCAACAAAATCTCTAGCACTAATAGAGAAAGAGGAAGCAAGCTTGTGATCCTCTAAATTGATGATCTGATTAAAATCTCCTATGAGCAGTACAAGTATATCTGAATGTAAAGAAATAAAGCTTAAAAGTTCATTCCAAAGTAATTTCTGAGCAGTGGCATCACAAGGAGCGTAAATGGCTACAAGTAAACAATGATAATTACTCGTAATCAAAGATCCTCATAAAGTAAGCCAAGAATGATTTACACTACTAAAAGAAACTGTAAAGATGGATTTGTCCCAAGAGAGAAGGATACCACCTGACATGTTTTCTGCCAGGCTGAAAATCCATGCAAAGTCTCTCATACCCTATAATTTTCGAACAAGAGAAAAGGAGATATCAGTGCACTTAGTCTCTGTAATAATAAGAAATTCTACTTTGAATTAGCGAAGCAACTTGTTTACATGGAGATGCTTTTGGGAGTGACCCAAACCTCTAGAGTTCTAAGCAATAATAGAAACCATTATTAAAGCTGAGAGAAGAAGCAAAGCAAATGCTTACTCTTTATTGAGAATTTGTAGCCTTCCACAAGGCCAAATCCTTTGCGATTTGATCCATAATAATCTTAACAACATGTTAGTCCTCTGCAAGAAACCAAAATCCCATAGATTTCCCAAAATTGAGAGCTTTAAGGGCTTGGGTAATGAGGTGTTGAATGCTACATGTTGCATCCAAGACATAATGGCGCAAGTTGCCTCAGGAAATATCACTATCAAAGGCTTTAAAAACTCTCTTGTTGTGACATGACTTAGCTCAATGAGGGGTTATTGGATCAGATAGGTGCGGGAGGGTCTTAAATTGCCTCTTCTTATGCTTCGAAGTAACAACAATAGCAGTTTCAGTGGGCAAAGCGATAGTAAGAGGATGTGGATCATCACTGTTTACCAAGGTGCACGCAGGAGTAAGTGCAATAGAGCTAGTGCAAGGAAATACCATGTCGACAAGTTCGTGTGAGGAAGAAGCAGATAAGCAGGGGTCCAGAGTGACTTGGCAAAAATTCTCATTAGAGTTATCAAAAGCGAGGACTATAGTAGAATCAGGACAATCAAAGACAGCAGTAGAGTTATCTGTTGCCACAGTACTGACACCATCATTGGAAGTGAGAATAAAATCCCTTGTCTCAGGCATTACATAATCATCAACCACAGTTTTGAGAGCAGAGTCAAGCTAATTAACAACATTGTTTGTAGTAACAACATAATCCATATGAGCAAGCTATTCCTTTACAGCATTTTCTAACACAGGATTGCATTCAGCAGAAATCTCTTTAGAGCCATTTGATGAGCTAGAGTTAGAAGAATCATTTTGAGAGCCACAAATGTAAGGCTCCTTATCAAAGAAAGCTTGACAATAATCCTCCACAACATGAATGGCATAAACTGATTCACCAAATGCAATCCTGAAAGTCCTATTGATTGTTCCAAGTGATGTTGTACTAACTAAAATACGAGCCAAGTCAAGCCTGCTTCTATTAAAAGTATCCAGGTCATAAGCAATAAACTCACCAACAAATTTGGCTAACCTAATAAAAAATCCTTAGTCTAAAGGTGCAAAGGAATTCCATGCCATCTCAACCAAATAAAGTGCATGAGAGGAGCCAAACGATTTTGAAAAGGCTGAAAGTGATAGAATCAATGCCCTAGTAAGGTTTCAGTTGACTGCAAATAAGCATCTCTCCTTTCAATAGAAGGAAAAGTAAGCAGGGACATGGTGCCTCCCATGGTAGTGAAAGTGATATCACCATGGCCTTCATTTTCCAAAGTATTTTGAATGGAGAATACAAGCTTTGGGTCATGCAAGTATCCAATGAAAGATCAATGGATCCAATCATCAGTAGTTTTTGTGCCCAAGGAACGACCATCAATATTATTGGAATTACAAGTTTTTGAAGACCCATTGATAACTTGTGCAAATTTACGGTGATCTCTTAAGGCATTAGGTAAAGGACGAGACTTAGGACTAGGTTTAGGGGGTTGATCTTTGAGAACGTATTGATTGCCTTGTGTAGCACGCTTGTGAAAAGGCCGACTGTAATAGGAGACAGTGCCATAGAGCTTACGATTTCTAATCGAAACAACATTGATGAAATTCAGAATGGCTTGACAATCTTTTAAGTATGTGATTTGAACAAATACGAAGGTTTTATTTGCATTGGATTTCTTTGGAAGTATGTGATCTGAACAAATGCAAAGGTTTTATTTACATTGGATTTCTTTGGAATGAAAACTTCATCAATACTCCAACGCTTGGAGAGGAGGCGAAAAAGGGCATCAGTGTTCCAAGAGAAAGAGAAATTTGAGAGATAAAGAATTCAACCTAGGCTAAGAAGTCTTTTACTAGTGCGTTGGGGTGAGTTTTAATGGCCAGTATGGTAGGGAAAGTGGGGCTGAAGGTTGGTGGCAGTTGGGTGGGTAGGGTTAGGCATCGCTGAAGGTTGGTGGACTGAGTCCTTATTATTTTAGTAGTGAGGTGATATACTCTATCTTAGCCATTAGTCATGTTGCAAATATAAGAACCTAAACTCTGTGTCAACATAGATTTGTGCCTTGTATTCTCACCACCAGATATAGATATCAATCACTATCACATCTCAAGATTTTGAAGACCATGATTATTGGAGGCCATGCCCATAAATAATGAACTACATGTTAATCAAAGGGATAATCTACTTTCCTTTTTTTCTTGCAAGAATCTTCTAGCATTAGACAAGATCACCTACTTAGGATTGGACATCACTTAGATAATTCAGTTTTAAGAAATAAAAGCTTCTATTTTTAAGAAAAAAATATCAATTTTATATATTAATTCATAATTATATATTAGAAAATAATATTTTCTATTTATCCTTTTAGATTTTATTTTGATTTTTTACATAGAATTTAAGTGATATTTTTAAAAATGTTAAATTTAAATGTTTAAATTGATTTAAATATCTTTGAAAACAAAATTGAAAGTTTGAAACTTTTAGGTAATATTATGTACGATGTAATGAAATATAATTTAACATATTAAAATCGTATTTAATTACATTATATTATATTCTTTAACATCAAATGAGGTGATTTTTAATAAAATTAAAAATTAAGTGTTGAATTAAGTATTTAATAAAATAATTGATATATTATTTAAATTATAAAAATATTTAAAAAAATTTATTTATTACATTCAGCAGTTAAAATTTTTAATTTATATTAATTTTGATTTAATTTAAATTTTTAAGTTAAAATTATTAAATAAATTTAAATGTATTAAATGTTGAAATTTTTAATTTTAAATGGTTGATAGAATTAAATTAACAAATACTTATAAATTTATCCATAACTTTTAAATTATAAATTTAACTTTGAACATTAGAAAATTGCAAGTGAAAGAGAAATAATCAATGTACAAATTATTTTTTTTTGGCCAATTAATCAATGTACAATTAAAGTTTTCCATTCAATATTAAAAATAAAAATAAAAAATGGGTGTGTGTCTCTAATATATATTATAAAGTTTTTATGGGACAAAGATTCCTGTATTTGTTGCTTTAGACCATACACAACTGGTTATAGACAATACACGTGGGCCCCACTGACTTTCCTCTCCTGCTCTCCCAACTGTTCATTTCCTTTGCTCCAACACGTGACTTGCTTTCCTTTCCTCCTTCAATTTCTCGCATTTTTAGCTCCGTTGTTTTGCCGCGATATTTCTGTCTATTTCCAACCAAAATATCACATCACGTACCAATTAATTTCTTGTTAACTTAAAATGGATTTTATTAGTATTATTTTTAGACATTACTATATCACATTCCAATTTTTGCAAATTATTCTATATTTGATATTATTAGGACTATTTAATTATCATCATTAAAATTATTACGATAAATAATCATAGTTACCATAATTTTGAATTTTGAATGGAATGCAATAAGTTTTATAGCTCAATTACTACATTTTTGTCCATTGATCATGTGAAATTGTTGCTTAATTATACATATAATAAATGCATCGTAAAAGTAATAAAAATCACACATGTTTCTTTTTAAGTCATATTTTTAATTAAAGTTTACATTATATAATAAAGCATTGCTCAATTATTATTATTATTATTATTGAAATTTAATATTTTTCATTATAAGTTAAATAAAACATTTATTAGCACCACTTGTGCTTTTTATTTGAAATGATAAATTTCCAATTTCTGTTTGGATCCTATGCTTTATTTGTAAAAATTAAAAAGTGTCCATTATAAGTCTAACTATAACAAGTATCTACATTAAAATATTGATGCTATTACCATAACACATATATTGAGTAAAAAATAATCTTCCCACGGTTGAATTGTAATGTGAAATTTCAAGATTAAGATTAAATAAAAAAACATAAATTGGCATGTGAAATATTGATAAAGTTTTGAATTTTTTTTAGAAAAAACAAAGTTTTGTGTTTTTTTTATGGGTTAATTTTAAAAAATCAACTTTAAACGAATTTGCAATTTTGACAAGAATTTTAAAATTTGGCGAATCAATGCACATACTATTTTTTTTTGACAAAAATATCCTAATAATCGAAATCTCTTGAACGGTGGCTCACTTAAGATGTCACGTGTCACTCATTGATAAGTGACACGTGGCATCTCATGCGAGCCACATCAACACCGTTTAAGAGATTCTAAATTATTTGCATACTTTTGTCAAAAAATATAATACATGTACTGATTTGCCAAGATTTAAAGTTTTTGCCAAAATTGCATATTCGCTTAAAATTTATGATTTTTTTCTTTTATAATTAACCCTTCTTTTATCTCTTTCAAAGAATTGAATTGATGAGCGTTGAAAGTTCAAATAATACATAAATGTAAATAGAAGAACCAACAAGGACAACTCAATTGGACTAAGTTCAATAACCAACGATTTATCTCTCTTTTTTTTACTGCACCAGGTATCTTGGAAGGGTCTCAATTGTGAGAGATACCTTTAAACTCATATCATATCTAGACTAATTATCGTTCTCACTGGACTAACCCAATTAAGGGGTAAAGTGTTGGCCAAAAGACTTACTCCATATATGAGCGAGAATCAAGAATCAAACCCTTAACCTCACTTAAAGGATGAGAGTGCCAAAACCACTCATTCCTGTGAACCCTCAATTTTGTACCATAAAAATTACCAGTTGTCTTATGACTCTTGACTAGACTTAAATGTCTAGAAGAAGAATGGGATTAAGGGGGCAGCGCCCCTTGTTGCATCGGGGCAGCCCCTTAGACAAAAATTTCATATTGCAAGGTTTACATGAAAAATTTTGCATATTCGGACATATTCTCAAGGAAATTCCATTATTTTTACACCATCAAATATGACCCACCAATACAAGTCCACAGGCCCAAACCGGGGCTAAATAGAACTTAAAACAAACCAAAAAAAGTCAAAAAAAAAACTAAATCAATTTAGATCGAGTCGGGCCACACGTGGCTCACGTGAGCACAAGGGAACTTTGCACGGGCGTTAGAGCCTCTGTGTGCGTGCTAGAGCACTGGCGTGTGGACCGAACCTCCCACGTGTGGATGAACCTTTCTTGCATACCAAGTCGAATTTTCTCTATAAATAGGACCATTCAATCACTATTTTGAACAAACTTTTTTGTCCAAACATCTGCTCAATTTTACACTCAATCCTGTTCTGATACCAAAGCTCCGCTCAACTATAAAGACTCGTTCCGGCCTCATCAAACCTTCAGAACCTCCACTTCCTTGTCGTCGCAAACCAAAGTAAATTCCGAACAGTAACATTTCGATTTTTAATTATGTGTTCTATTTAATCCTAAAAACTGACTTAGGAAATTCATAATCAAATCCACTTTTCTTAATTAAATCTAAAATAATTAAGAACCTATTCAATTAATCGATCTTTCATAAAATCAATTAGCTTCTGAACTAAACAACCAATCCCTTTTCAAACAACCCTCCATCTTTTGCGAGAAGGAGGAATGACGTTTGGTTTGATCTCCGTTCCACGGGATACGTCGAAAAATCTATTCAAATGGCTCAAACTCCAATTTTTAATTTTCTTTTATTTTTCTTTTGCCATTTCTTCTTACTTCATTTTAGTTTTATTATTATTATTATTTCAAGTTTATATTTGTCTTATTTCCTGTTACAATTATTCTACTGTTTATTTTATTGTCATTTGATGTGATTCCTTCTTGGTATGCCATTGCTAATAGAGGGAGTCGTCTGATCTATTTCCTAACATACCTATTGTTAATGGAATAGATTCGCCTATCTTGTTCATTTTATCGTATTCTATTATTACCTTTTATTATGCCATATTTTGTTTAATTTTAAGAGAATGTGTACCTTTTCTATGCTTTGTGGCTAGAGGAGGGATCCTCTTTGTATGAATTTTGCTTTGTATTTATTTTTATTTTTATTTTTATTATTCTACTTATCAATTATTTTGAGGATTTATGCTCTCTCTAATACCGATCTGCTAAGAGGAGTGACCCTTATTCCTTCTTCTATTTTGATATTAACTTTATTTTTTTTATCACTTTTTACATCCTATCATTCATATCATATTTTCTTCATGCATCATTATTTAAATTGTTATACATTTTCATACATCATTCAATATTTGTTCATGCATACATACAAATCAATTTTAAACTAAGTCTGAATATTTTAGCCAAAGGATAGAAAACTAAATGTTTTTCTAAAAGATTTAAAGTGAAACTCACGACCTTTGAATCTAGCTTTGGTTCATAGATAAAATCAGTTTCCATTAACTTAAAATAAATAATTTTATGGAGTTAAACGATTAGTTTCTTAATCACCTTTAAAAACCCTTTATAAAGATTAAGTGGCGACTCATAAATTGCACATACACTAGAATGGACCGTAAAGGTCTTCCCATGTGATTACCATGCACTAAAATGAACACTGAAATGTGTAATCTGCCCAAGGAGAGTGGTTTCCTCGATCACCAAAAATCTCGAGGTGCATGCCGAGGTGTTTCAGCCTAGGCCTCACAGCTGGCGACTCCATTAGGGAGATTTATTTTTTTTTTTAAATTAAAACGAGGGTTGTTTTTAGAACAAATCTACTATTGGCTAAATTTTTTCAAACAAGATTTTTTATGCATCACTAAGTATGCACCCCTATCTTTAGGAAACTAAGGATTGAACATAACATTGAGTGAGTTTTCCTCTTCGGGATTGCTTTGCCTATAGTAAAAGCATCCACCCCAAGGCATACTTAATGATCCTTTCAGTTGGGATAATGAGGTTGCATGTAGCCTCTGGACTCACGCGAATCTCTTTGATTCACCTATGGTTAGATATACCGCACCAATAGTCGATGAGTAACCTCTAAACCACCAAGATTCATGTAGTGATTAGATTTAACCCTAGGTCATGTGTACTATAATCTTGATATAATCTTGCAATCATGAAACCTTTTTCATTCATACATATATACATGCATCATGCCATCACGAACCTGGCCAAGGCTAAAATTTTTCCAAAAACCAAACAATACCCCAAAATTATATCTTCACGAACAAGTCCAAGGCCAAATTTGAAGTTTTCATCTGAGAGGCTACCCCTAATACAGCAAGGGGCACTGCCCCCTTGACCTTTAGTCTGCTTCTAGACCTTTAAGTCTGGTCAAGATTCATGAGGCGACTGGTAATTCTGGTGGTACAAAATTGAGGATTCGCAGTTACACCCTCATCTAAATTATCTTCAAATAAAGGTGATTCTGATTATGGTGAACCTATAGGTGCCATGTCAGATTATGGGCTTATGACGATGCCATATCAGTTTCTGGACTTGTGACAATGCTATGTCGACTTTTAAGTTTGTAGTTATGCCATGTTAGATTCTACACTTGTCGCCATGTCAGATTAAGGGCTAATACCATGTCAGCTTCTATGCTTAAAGTGTGCTAAGTGGGACCAACTTAGTGATGTCAAACGTTACAATTATCAAGCAAATATTGGTGATTATGCCATATCACTTATGGGCTTATTGGATGTTTGAAGTTATGCCATGTAAAGCTTTGACCTCATCAGATTTCAAGCTTGGCTGGTAGTTGTAGTACCTTTTTTTGCATTTATAGGAAGGGACTCTCTCAACCGGATGCCTTTAGATGTGTTTTGGATGGAGCTAGCATTTCAGCTATATGATGCATGAGATGCATGTTGAGTATGGCCTATTATGGGTCTTCGTTTATAAAAACTCTGTAAAACTTTGATATTTGTATGAAATTTCAACTTTTCCTAAAATTTTGTTATATTTTGCTCATGAAAATTTATTTTTTAGAAACAAAGTATTTTGTGAGTTACCCCTACAAATACAACCATACTTCAGCCACATGATGCATGAGTGATACAAGAACCTGAACAAGGTTGGGAGAATCAACTTTGGGCAATACAAGGATGGTGTTCCAAATTGTGAAAATTGATTGGATACTTTTGAGTTCTTGGGACTCAGTGGAACATGTGTTCAAACTCGATACTAATTTTGATGAATTGCTTGGTTTAGAGCCCAAAGTTAGAAAGGTTATGTCAGTAGATAGGGTTGGTCGCTTCAACTTGATGAGAAGGCTTTTGGTTTGAATGACATGAAAGGTGATATGGTGAACCTGTCTGTCATGGCCATGATGTTCGAAGGTTTAGATGATGATGTTTATTTTGGTGATAGGTGAAGGGCCTATGCTTGTGCTTGTTTGTTCAGATGGTTGAGGAGATGTACAAGTGGCTTGGCTGATACCCCAAATGGATGAAGGAAAGTCTGTAGTTAAGCTAGTTTTGGGGCTAAGATGCTGCTAAGTTTTATCGGTAGTTTTTGCTTCATTAGAGATTTGTGGTTCACTTTGCATTAGCTGACTCCACTTGGGGAATAGTCATCGGTTGACTTCTTTGGAGATTTAGTTATGTTTGATTCTCACTTAAGAGATGTTTTGAGGAGTCCACGGAAGAAATGTTGATGTTGGAGAGATCCATTGAGGATGAGATTGGTTTCCTTGAGGAATTATTATGTCTTAAACATGTTTGAAGGATGAAGGGTGAGTGAGTTGTTAGTTTTGTTTGGGGGGTCCACTGGAGATGCCCTTTTGAAAGATGATGAAAAATGTGTTTGAGTTTCAATGTTCACTTTGTCGTGTTCCAAAAGGTGAATAAAAATTTAACAAAATGCACTATTTTATTTAAACTCTAATTTTTGCCTAAGCCACTCTTTTGAGTTTTTGACTTAACGAGCTATCTTGATTGTTGCTTAGATCACTTTTTTGTAGTTTTAAGTACCTAATTTTTACTTAAGTCGCCCACGTGATTTTTTAGCTTAGTAGGTTTCATTCTTTTTTTTTAATTTCTATTTGTTTATTTTAGCATGCTTTGTTAAAGAGCCCAAATGAAATGTGAAAAACATTAAACTTTATTAAATGCTTTGCACCATACCCAATGAGAGTTGCCTACGTATCTTCTTATAATAAATTTAAAATTTTGAATACATAATACAACATGAATTTTGGAGAATCAGGTCCTTGTAGTTCTTGTTATAGTGATGACGATGATGCAAATGCAATGCTAAAAAAAGTATCACTTGAATTGATCCAGATTGGTTAGATGATTGAACTCGTTGTCGTCGATGTCCATCAAGATAACACCTCCACTAGTCATGATCTTCTTAATGATGAATGGATATCTCCAAGAAGGTTTGAACTTTCCTCAGGGATCCAGTGTTAGATGTTTGATTTCTTTGAGGACCAACTCACCTGCGTACAATTTTCTATCTCTTACCTTTTTGTTGAAGTGCCTTGCTAGCTTCAATTGGTAGTTCTAAGTTTGGTGATGGACTTCCATTCTCTTCTCATCGATCAAATTGAGTTGATTATTATAGGCCTGTTGCCATTCAACTTCATTGATTTGGCTCTCTTAAAGGACTATTGTTGATTAGATTTCCAATTCTATGAGTAAAACTGTTTCCATACCATATACCAGTGAGTAGGCTCTTGTCTTGGTGGCTGACTTAAATGTGGTTCTATACCTAGGAAGGAGTTTGGGAAGTGGAGATGCCAACCTTTGTGTTTGTTGATCATTTTCTGAAGAATGTTTGAGAGCCTTGTTGGTAGCTCCATTTGTTCATGGTCTGTAAGGGGAAGACTTGTGGTGTTGGATCTTTTTCTTTTACAGAAGAGTGGCAACTTCTTGTGAAAGTGGGAGCCAACATCCGTGATGATTCTGAAGGGAACACCATACTTTGTGATGTTTTTTTTAATGATTTGGGAACCCCATTTTGAATGAAGAACTTGATAGGGTGAGGCTTCTACCCACTTAATGAATTAGTTGATGGCAACCAGGACGTGTGTTTAATTAGCTTGATAAACCCATGTGATAGTTATTTTAGAAACCTCTTATTTGATTGGGAGTGACCATTCAGCTTTCATGTGCCAAAGTTTTTATTTGATAGGCTTGCAATGTTGGTAGTTTGAAATCTCGTGAGTAGTGATGCTTAGATTGAGACTGGGCTTCCAAGTGAAGCAATCTCTGAACTTTTGATGTTTGTCTCTGTACTAGAATTGTTTGAGCATGAAAATGTTATGAATGTTGTTTTTGAAATGTTAATGGGATCTTTAACAACATTCATTATTTGATTTATTTTATTATTTTTTTTAAGATTCTCTTTTTTCGATTGATTAAACTCAGATTCAGCAGTTGGAACACTAAAAGAAAATAAGGAAATAAGATTGTAATAAGAAAATTTTTCCTTTCATTAAACTCAAAAAGGGAAAGATACATCAAGTCAGTAGAGAGATGGTTAAAGCAGAGGGCGTAAAGGGCTTAGAGGTTTTAGACTCAAACAGCTCAAACTTAGTTGACTATGGCTTAGAGGGTTCTTTAATTTTTAGCTTTAGAATCTAGTAGGACTATACTCTTCTTTGATGGACCAGTTGTTGAGCTTCTCAGTAGCAGGTTGTATCAAGGTGGAAGGATTGGTATTTTTCTCTTTGTCAGACAAGAATGCAACTTCATCGAAAAGGCTTCAAGACCTATATCAGAAAAGGCTTCAAAACCTATAATGGAAGATACTTAGGACCCATCTTTGATATATCCAACATTAATTATGTCTTCGATGTAGGAGGTAGTGGCGATGAGTGCTTTGAAATCTAGAAGGTGTCATGTGATCAATCTATCTTGATATACAGGTAGGAGGTTTTTGATAATCATGTCATCTTGTTCAATATTAGTTGGTTTATTTACCATTTAAGAAGCTTTCTTTCTCCATCTAGTGATGAACGAGGAGAAAGTTTCCTTATTTCCTTGCTTTGTCATTTCGGGGTCTCTTCTAATGACACCAACCTTAACATTGTAATGATATTACTTGACAAAAATGTTACATATTGATTCTTATGTCTACTTTTGGGAATCGCCCAAGTAAAAAAACTATTGAAGAGTAGCATTGGTGAGCGATTATTGAAACATTTGAGCAAGGAGCTTGTTGTTCAGTCTCAATGGTCTAAAGGTACTATCATAAATCTTATGATGGGTTTTGAGGAAAGTAGTTTCATCAAACTTTTCAATGCAGGGCATTTGAAATTTGGGAGACAGTCTTGCATTGGGAAATAGGTTGAATGAACTCACATTCACCATGTCATCCCTCTTTTTGATAGATTTCAACATCTTCTCAATCTATTCATGTTTTTTCCATTATAGTTTTCAGTAATGGGTGTTTAGAGGTCTCCTTTGGGATAGGTTCCTTTTGGGAGACAGTGACAACACGGTCAAGTTATGCAGTCATAAGAGAAGGAAATATTTGGATGCCAAGCTCTTTGTCTTTGCCCCTAAAAGTAGAGGCTTAGTTGGTAAGAGTAGGAGGTTGAGTGTTAGAACCCATCATACACTTGATTTCACTAAAAATGGATTCCTTAAGTGAGTCCTTAAATGACTCCAACTTTTCATCTTGCTTTTTCATGAAGTCGGCTAGTATGGCAGCAAGGGTGGCAGGTGGAGTAGCAAAATTGGCAGTATTGACGTTGGCATTATTTTCATTGTTAAAAGACATAGTGACCTTTAGGATTGACAAAAGAAAAAAAAAGAGGTATCAGTAATTTGTCATAGCCAAAGTAGACTTTGGTTCAAAAGATACAATTTTTAGGTATTGTTTGGGTTTTGGAAAAGGTTTGTCCTTGGTCATGTTTCGTGATGGTTTGATGTATGCATGAATGAAAAAGGTTTCATAAGGATAGGATTATATTATGGTACATGGGACCTAGGGTCAACTCGAATTACTACATGAAGTTTGGTGATTTAGAGGTTACCCAACGACTAAAGGTACGATATACCTACCCAAAGATGAATCAAAGAGATTCGTGTGGGTCCAGAAGCTACGTGTAATCTTAGTTACATCCATTTGATAGAGGATAAAATTTTTAAAGCATGTAATAGCACATAATAGCCTAATAGCTTCCAGTCTAGCAACAGGAGCAAATGTTTCATCATAGTAAATAACTTCTTGCTGATTATATCCTTGGACAACTAACCTGGCTTTATTTCTTACCACTGTTCCATGTTCATCTAGTTTGTTTTTAAACACTCATTTTGTTCCAATTACTGATTGGTGTTCAGGCCTGGGTACCAACTTCCATACTTCTCTTCTTTTGAACTGATTAAGTTCTTCTTGCATTACTATGATCCAATTTTCATCCCTTAGTACTTCTTCGCATGACTTAGGCTCCATCTGTGAGACAAAGGCTACCTCTCCATGGATTTTCTTGAATGTTGCCCTTGTGAATCTAGAGTCGGATGGACTACCCAAGATGTTTTCCTGTGGATGATCTTTATGGAAGTTCCAATCTTTAGGAAGATCAGCTTTCTGATTAGGGAGCTGATCGATTTGATTAGGCGACTGAAGTTGTGGATTAGGTGGCTGATCATCCTCCTCGGGTGGCATATTTCCTTTTTGTACATGATCAGATGCATCCAGCTCTTCCAAGTCACTAATCCCCTTTTCTTTACCAGTCTCCTCATCTATATCATTATTTTGAAATCTTGTTGTTCAATTGGTTAGATTCATCAAAAACAACATGTATTGATTCTTCCACAATTAATGATCTTTTGTTAAAAATTCTATATGCTTTACTAATTGTGGAATAACCAAGAAAAATTCCTTCATAAAATTTTGAATCAAATTTTCTCAAGTTATCTTTCTTATTGTTTAAGATGAAACACTTACAACCAAAGGCATGAA
>CAOJBK010574779.1:0-11654 GCA_948294925.1 Codiaeum variegatum | reverse complement strand
CAGAAAAATAGAACTTATGGAATTTTTCAACTTCTTAGTTCTAAAAATCCTAACAGAGCTAATCATGTGGAAAAAGGACATCAATGAGCTGAATTTGAGTGAGAATAGCGCATCAAGATCAAGATCAAGATCAAGATCAAGGCAAGATTCAACAAGGATTTAAAGGGTTTTAGGTATTGAGCTAAGATTCCATATGGGCTTCTTAGTTCCTCTCTCTTTTCCTTTAATTTTCTGTTGTAATCTTATAGTTATGAACTAAATTCTTTAGTTTACCTAGATTAGACGAGTATTAGTTATTTTATACGGATTAATAAGCTTTTATACTCAATGAATGTTTAGGGTTTTCTTCAAGTAATGTTTTTTATTCTTAATTTCTGCACTTTTCATCTTCAATTGTATGCTTGATGATGATTATTGTTGCTCAATCTTTTCTATAGATAGAAAGGTTAAGTTTTGAACACTTAATAACATTTGGATTTGCTATATTTGCTAGAGATAGATTCACAGACACCTAGGGTTTATGCTTGTTTCACATGAGTCCTAATGCTTTTCATATTTGATTAGTTATGAGAAGAGATTCCCCTCATTTACTTAGGAATTAGAGGTTTGATTACTTGAGAAATAATTAAACCTAGTTTATATTATGAAAAGCCCACTTGAAGTATGCTTTAAATTCTCATTGAGTTGTTGATTATCTATGCAATTTAGTCAAATATGAGTTAAAATCTAGGTAAACATTTCTCATTCTTATTTGTTATCTTTGTGTTTCTCTTTCCTTCATTAATTGCTTCATTTATTACTTAGTTAATTTAGTAAAATCTTTAGTTTTAGTTATAGAATAACTCAAATTATTGGTAAGCTAAACAATAGTTTAGAAAAATGAGTTAGTGATTGACTGCATGAACATACACAAGTCCTTTAGGAGAACGATACTAGGACTCATCGGTTTTATTACTTGATACGATCTTGTGCACTTGCAGGAATGAAGCAAAATCACTATCAGTGTCGGGGTATTATGGGTAAAGAGAATATCTTGTGCCATTAGGCTAGAAATCGGGGCAGTGTTGGGATATCTATAGCCAAGGTATCTTGTGCCATATGTATTATTGGAATGATAAATGGTAAGATGGCAAAACCATTAGATACAACCTAAATAGGTAAGTGTAGCCTAATTTAAAAAATATGAATATGAAATTGTTTTGTCTTTTATGAATATTTTGCATGAATTATCTATGAAGTTTTTCTTTACTGGTATGATTTTGGGAATGTGAATAATACAATTATATGAGTTATTGACTTGTATTTATGTATGCATGTATGCAACTATTGTATGTATGTATACATTGATGTATTTAACTATAATTATTGAGTAGGCAGTTCACATCTTACCACCTTTTTTTCATGAGAACGCTGGTAATGATTTTTACTCATTATTCTAGTCAAGTTTGTGACGTTTTAGGTTGGTCAAAAATCTAGATGGAAATATATAGAATCTTACATTCATTCATTTGATAATTTTATTTACTTTATTGATTTTACTTTGAATTTTTATTTATTATTTTGAAGGATTGTTTTAAATTTTTAATTTTAATTGAGAAAATATTTTGAGATAAATTTTATTTTTCAAAGGAGTGTATTTTAATTATTATTGACTAACTACTAATTTTGTGATAAACTTGAATATTTTAATTTTATTGTAAAAATTAATGTTTTTCAAAAAAGAAGTTTTATATTTAGTGGTATCAGACCACGATTTTACGTCCTTAAGGATAATTGTAGAGTACGTTTATACAATGCGATTGTTGGCCTAGTAGTAATTTAGGGTTTCTTTATTCCAAAGACAAATATTTTCCATCAATCTCCATGTACTCCTTAGTCTCCATAGGTTCATCATTATCTGCCTCATAACCATCATTTTTCATTTATTCACCTTTGCTGAGATAAGAATCCTAAATGGCCCTTCTATTGAATTTTTTCATTTTGTCAAGGTTTTCCTGATGCACCACTTGACTTTGATTTTATTCTTCTTTCTCCCTTATTTCCGCAACTCTTTTCCTCCGAAGTCTCATTTTTTGGGTACAGGTTAAGCACTGAGGAAATTTCTTATGCTGCACCAGGTGTCACTGTCTGCTAAGTTGTACAGGCTTTGGCACCACAAACCTTGGTTGTTTTCTATTAAACCCTAGGGCAATCACCTTATCATCCCTTCTGTAATTATTTGAGAAACTCCAAGAAGGATTATATTTATAAAAATATTTTTATTTTTGAGCTGAGGAATTTCCATGTACAATTGAATAACTCTACCTTGAGGCTGACCTCCAGTTACCACCATGATGATTACTTTGGCGCCAATGATTGAATGATTTTTTATGATAGAAAGACTTATTCCTTGCTATCCAACCTCCTTCCTCAGAGCATCTCCCCAGCCAGTAGTTTTTATTGATTATCTAGGGATGTCTGCTGATGATGTTTTGTTGTACTTCACTAGAAAGATCAAATTTGAAAGAGGGTTGGCCAAGGGTGTCCCAATTCTCCTATTTCTCCTTAAGCTTCTTCTTGACATCCAAAAAGGCTCTAAGATCAGTGTTGATTGTGTTGATAGAAGCAACCGGTGGGAAAGGGTCTCCTCAATCAACATGACATCTTTCTATTATAGGAATTTTGACACTCCCTTGTTGATCTAATCATGTACCACATTTTTAAATACCCAACAAGCATTAGTATAATGGTTCTAAGAATTATGGCACTTACAATACTCTTTTCCCTTCAACTCCTCCTTTTTTGAAAGTTTGTGGTCAAGTGGAAGCTTGATGAATTTTTCCTTATAAGGAGAAAATCAAATATCTAATCAGTTTTTGAAATCTCAAAAGTGTACTGCATCTGAGGATTTGAGCCTTGGGATTTTTCCAAGTTTCTGAGGATTTATTCTCTAGCAGTGGACAAACACAGGACCCAGTATTAGCAAGGTCAACAATAAAAAATTCAGCATTGGAAATCTCTTAAAAATAGGTTCCCATTGAGGCTTTTATCATTTGATTCTCTTCCCGAATGAAATCTTCATATTCACTAACTTTGATGGTAAACTCATAAAAGTCTCAAAATTTCATGCCTTGAAACTTCTTCCTCAACTTAATATCGAGACCCTTTTGAGTTATTTTGACATATTCAATTCTGGCAGAAAGATTTTGCACCTGCAATGAAGATATCAACCTTTTCCCCAACTCATTAAGTCACTCCAGATAGCTCAACAATTGAAAACTCTAGTTCAGCTCTAAAGAGCTGAGTGTGAAACTGACGCTTCATCTCCTGCAATGTAAAAAAAAGAATTCCAATAGGGGGTAGCAGACCAAGTAAAAACAGTACCAGTTAAACTATTAGAAAACAATCACAATTTTAAATTGGGAATGTTTTCATAATTTGCCAATTCACTACTTTGGATCGTAAAGCAGGCAATATGTTTAAGTGTAGATTGTCCTTCTTCCCCAGAGAATAAGGAAAACTTAGGAACAGGATAATCCCTTGGGTAAGGATTATCTATGTCAATCATATCCGGATATAGCTTATGAAATTCGGGTCGGCTTACTTGACAAAGACCAGGACCATACAACTCATGTACCACATCACGTACAACATCCAAATCAACTCCTCCTACCCTTGGAGTCTGAGGAAGTGGCACTCAGGTCTTAGGAACTAGCATATACCCCAGAGGAAGGTTGCCCCTCAAGCCTCTGTCCTTCTGTTCATAGACTCCAGACTACAAAATAGGATTAGTTTTGCAAAAAACTTATTGATTAGGCCTATTATTATTATTAATATTAGTATTATGACTAGTATATATGATAGTATTATTAATTTTGCTAGGTGTAACCTTTTCCTTTCTGTGAGAAGATTTGTATCTATCATCAGTTGCCCAAAGGAAATTCTAAGGAAGGCCTCATGGAATTAGCAGTTTCATCTTGGGCCACTGATTTAAAAGTGTTTTCCTGTTTAGATAGTTGATCACCATTTTTAGAAAGAGATTGTATTAGATCAATCATAATTTTTTCAAAGTTACCAAAAGTATTAGACATAATACTGTTGGCATGTTTTATAGAGTTTACTACCTGAGAAATAGCCTCCTGAAGAGCTTTGAACGTGTCAAAGTTTTGAGAACTAGTGTTATCACCAACATCTTTAATGATTTTCAAGCTATCCCCTATCAAGTCAATGGGAGATTTGTCACTACTCTGGCTTTAAGGAGTATGAGCTTCTTCATAATGTTCATCATCTGATTCCTCAGGCGTTTAGTTGGATGGATCTCGAACTTCAGCAATTTCTTTACCATTTCTTAATTTCGACATGATGAAGTGAAACATGGTCCCACTGGGCGTGCCAAAAAATATTATTGCGTTATTTTTTAAACTTGCGGGCATGTCGAATGAGAAGTTACTCAATTGTTCTTAAAACTGATTTCTTTTCAAATGAATGCGGATTCCCAAACTCTTTTACTACAATTGTGCAAACATGTTGTATTGATTCATTGAAAACTAAGGATTATAGTGAACATAAAATATTGAGGAAAGCTTGTTAATTGATGAATAAAGTAAAAGGAAAATATTGTTTGAGGAAATGGTAAAATTAAAACTAAAGTTGTGAATTTGAAGTTGAAAGTTGGTTTGATTGTTGAGTTGTTGATTGTTGATGATGATTGTGTATTGATTGATCGTCTGTCACTGCCATTTTATACAACTTCCTCAGTTAAAAGTTAGAACACCAGCAGTCAATTGAGGAATTAAATGTGCAGTTATAGCATATTACATGTCTTTGGCACTATGTCTCAGCATTCTGGAATTCTCCAATGATATGATGCTGAGTCATTTAGTCACATGGGCTTCATTGGGCCTAATAATTTTTTAGGCCATTAAATCCAAAAAATAAACTTTTTTGGGCCTCCAAATATTTAATGTGATTAATTCATATTAGCCCAAAATTTATTTTTAGACACAAATAGGAGGATTGTTTTAAATTTTCAAATTTAATTAAAAAAATATTTTGAGATCAATTTTATTTTTCAAATTTGTATATTTTAATCATTATTGACTAACTACTAATTTTATGATAAATTTAAATATTTTAATTTTGTTGTAAAAATTGATTTTTTTTTTCTAAAAGGGGTGTTACAATTTTGCTTATTAGGACATGTTAACACTGACCCATATTGAGTCTTGGACCAATGACCTAACTGATGAAACCCATAAACAACCCTGGACCACGGGAAACGGGGAAATGGTCCAGGGCCCACATGTTTCCTAAACCATAGTAATTGATCCAATAGTTTATAATATGCCCACTTTCTTGGACGAGGTCAAGTTTAATAGATAGTTCTAAGCCCATCTAAAGGACCTCTAATCTCAGTCTTTGGTCGAGTCAAATGAGGTTGATATCAATCTTTTGAGCCTAAGGCTCCAGCTCAAGCTCTCCTAGGGAGGCACTCTATCGCCTCACATATACTATATAAGGGGGAAAAAAGGCCATCAAAGGGAGGATCTTCAATATCAAGAACACACTTATTTTCTGCAAATCCTAATTTATAGCTCCAATTGTTATTTTACCAGAAGTGACGGTCTAACACCTACATCTCGACTAAGGAAGATACCGGTTGACGACAAGAGCCTACATACCACCACTAGGTTTCAGAAGCTCCGATGATGGTAAACCCTATATTCAGAGTATAGACCCTTAACATTCTGATGAGGTTAACCGACAATGACGTTAGATGATCGCCCTCAGATTAAATTATCATGTTATTTTTTGTATTCATAATATCTTATATTTCTTATACTTTTCTTACATTATTCACAAAAAATACAAAAAAAATGTATTGTTTATACAACATTATATGAATATAAAAGACAAAAGAAGTTTTCCTTTTTGTATTGCATTTCCGCCTTGACTGATATGAGTGAACCAATAAAATAATCAAAAGACCATTTTACCATGACCGAGTCTCATTTATATCAACTTAATTACAAACATCTTTTTGACACGGCCAGTTGGACCGTTCTAATATAGTAAATGGTTGGAACTTCTAAAATTCCAAAAATAAACATGCTAAAATTGATGATCCTATACCCTCAGGAATGATTGAGCAAGTGGAGATGGAGGACTCTCGACTTCAAGAAGTGGTGATACATAGGGGAGCACCGCTCCAGCTAAAGGGTAATGCTAGTATGGAAGAAATAAATAGAAATGAAAAGCTTGTTAATTGATGAATATAGTAAAAGGAAAATATTGCTTGAGGAAATTGTCAAATTAAAACTAAAGTTGTGAATTTGAAGTTGAAAGTTGGTCTTATTGTTGAGTTGATTGTTTTGAGTTGTTGATTGTTGATGATGATTGTGTGTTGATTGATTGTTTGTCACTGCCATTTTATACCACTTCTTCAGCTAAAAGTTAGAACACTAGCAATCATTTGAGGAATTAGATGTGTATTTACAGCACATTACATGTCTTTGGCACTAAGTCTCAGTATTCTGGAATTGTCCAATGATATGATGCTGAGTCATTTAGTCATATGGGCTTCAATTGGGCCTAATAATTTTTTAGGCCATTAAATCCAAAAAATAAACTTTTTTGAACCTCCAAATATTTAGTTTAATTAATTCATATTTTAAAGCCCAACATTTATTTTTAAGCACAAATATGGGGATTGTTTTAAATTTTAAATTTTAATTGAGAAAATATTTTGAGATAAATTTTATTTTTCAAATGTGTATTTTAATTATTATTGACTAACTACTAATTTTATGATAAATTTGTAAAAATGATTTTTTTCCTAAAGGGGCATTACAATTTTGCTTACTAGGTCGTGTTAAACAGCAACCCATATTGAGTCTTGGACTAATGACCTACCTGATGAAACTCATACGCAACCCCGGACCATAGGGAAAGGGGGAAATGGTCCAGAGCCCACATGTTTCCTAAACCATAGTAATTGATCCAAGAGTTTATAATATACCCACTTTCCTGAACGAGGTCAAGTTTAACAGATAGACCCAAGCCCATCTAGAGGACCTCTAATCTCAGTCTTAGGTAGAGGTAAATGAGGTTGATATCAATCTTTTGAGCTTAAGGCTCTAACTCAAGCTCTCCTAGGGAAGGCACTCTACCACCTCAAGTATACTATATAAGGAAAGAAAAGGCCATCATAGGGAGGATCTTCAATCTCAAGAACACACTCATTTTCTGCAAATCCTAATTTCTAGCTTAAGTTGTTGTTGTTTTACTAGAAGTGATGAGTGATGGTCTAACACCTACATCTTGACTAAAGAAGATATTTATTGACGGCAAAAGCCTGCATACCACCACTAGGTTTCAGAAGCTCCAGTGATGATAAGCACTGTATTCAGAGCAGAAGCCCTTAGCATTCTAACGAGGTTGACTAGCAATAACATTAGACCATCATCCTCATATTCAATTATCATGTTATTTTTTATATTCATAATAGCTTTTATTTCTTGTACTTTTCTTACATCATTCACAAAAATACAAAAAAAACATGCATTGTTTATACAACATTATATGAATACAAAACACAAAAGAAGTTTTCCTTTTTGTATTGCATTTCCGCCTTAACTGATACGAGTGAATCCATAAAATAATCAAAAGACCATTTTACCCCGATCAAGTCTCTTTTATATCGGCTCAATTAAGAACATTTTTTGGCACACCCAGTTGGACCATTCTAATATAGTAAAATGGTTGGAACTTCTAAAATTCCAAAAATAAACATGCTAAAATTGATAATCCTATACCCTTAGGTATGACTGAGGACGTGGAGATGGAGGAATCTCAGCTTTAAAAAGTGGTGATACATAGGGGAGCACCGCCCCAGCTAAAGGGTAATGCTAGTATGGAAGAAATAAATAAAAATGAATACAATCGTGAGTTGGTGCCTCCCATGTCGATGATACTTATCCAAACCGACATCACAACTATAGGGTCGGCCGTAAAACGACTAATATGGACATGTACACGTTCATGATGAACCAGATTGCCAAGATGATGCATCCATTTATAGTGGAAAACATAAATGCGCAAACTGAGGTCCATGGACCTTCATTGCTTCAGTTAACAACCTAACCGACATTGCTCATGTTTTTATCTTCATTGTCTTTATATTCATCAAGGTGGGAATTATTATGTATGACTCATATTTACTTAAGAATTTGGCTAGTTGGCGGGCGCCACACTATAAAGGTAATATTGCAATTTTATTATTTATAGTACATATGTATAGACATGCCTATACTATGTAATATTGCGAAATGACTAATAATGTTGATTGAACTGTCCACTCCGTGGTCGTAGGCACCTTGCTGAACCACATAACCCTACATGTTTATTTCCTTTTCCTTTTTTTTTTGAACTACTATTTATTTCTTTTTCTGTTTTCTTGTTATTTTTTGGATTTAATCTCAACTTTATGTACTATTTTTTTTAAAGTTCATTTTCATTATGTAAATTAAAAAATTTTAAGAATATTAATTTTAATATGATATGGGTTCACGTCAGTACAGTTTGAGATTGATAAGGAGCCTGAGGTTAACCAAGGGAAAGTCACTGCTAGTCCAGACATCTGACCTTACCCAGGGACTTTCAGAGTCCAGACATCTGACAAAGATAGCTATCTACGTTATTCACTAACCCTTTAGTTTTGTCGCAATCCCATCAAAGGTATCCAACACTAACATGTATCCTTTTTATAGGGACCCAATCCTATAAATACCTCCTAAATCGCTTCACACATGGTAAGACTTCACAACCATATTTGGAGAGCTTTCTTCCCATATCACCACAGGGACATTGACTTGATCGTTAGAGGATTTACGCCAGATACCTGTCCGACCTCCCCTGACTATTTTTCTTATGCAGGTTAATCCAATTCAGCTAAAAGACTTTCATTCCAACCTTATGGGTCCCCTACCCCCATCAATTGACACCGTCTGTGGGAAAGCCAAGTTCTCACATTTTCTTCTTTCTATGAGAATTGTTACATTGACAATTTTTTCTTTCAACTCATCTTCATCTTCAAAATCCTGCACACACAGCTCTCTAAATGGAATTTACCCACGATGAAACCCACAACAAATAGGACAACCCTCCTTCACCCGCCAACACCACTGAAGTAACGAACACTCCCATAAGTGCTCAAGCCCCAGTAGTGGCCTGGAATAAACTATCCACCTCCTTGCAAACCCTCTAAGCCTTCATTGGGAAATCTCAAATGCCTAGCACCTCACAACCCACATTACCTTCTACCACCCCAGAATTAGTGACTACCTTACAGATTATAGTCACTAATATTGTCCTATTGCTCCCACAACTCCAACCATCTCCAACACCCAATCCACCAGCTCCGGCTGGCAACAACCCTCCTGTAGCAAGTAGAAGGCTAAACTTTAACACCCCCACTGGTGTAGAAATGGGGAGATCACCCCCAAGAAGACCCACAGAGGGAGGAGGTAGAGTTAGATCAGTGATCGAAGTACCAAGATGAGATGGGAGAGTGGAGGATAGAAATAGAAGGGGCAAAGAGGATAACAAAGATGAAGTGGGGGATAGGTCTATAGCCAGTGAGGCCAGGCAAAGTAGAAGAGAGGATGATTGAAGAAGTTGATCTCACAAAGGCTCTGAAAGTAGGTGAATACACTCTCGTAGACACGAACATAGAAGAGGGGGAAATGGAGACCAAGAGGCCTCCAGTCAGCATGGCTCAAGAGCCATTTTGAGAGATGATGTGAGGAGATATGTTGATGAAATAATAGGCGCTAAGCCCTGTCATAGAAGGGATTTCACCCTCAATCTGAAATACCCATTCACCATGAGAATTAACGAATTCCAAATGCCTGAAAAGTTTAAGCAGCCACAGATGATGAAGTACTATGGCAACCAAGATCCAAAGGTCCATGTCCTAGAATATAAACACTTGGTAGAGTTGCAAACCACTAAAGAGGAGGCATTGGACCGAGCATTCCGAAGCACCTTAGAAAGAGCAGCTGTGAAGTGGTACAACAGCCTACTAGAAGAGAGTATAGATTCATTTTGGGGTTTAATAAACCTATTTATGAAAAGATTCTTTGGTAGCATTCCAATCCCACGTGAGCCCTAGAGTAGGTGGAGAAGGGTTTGAATGAGTCGCTAAGGGATTTCATAGCCATATTCAATAGAGAAACTTTGAAGGTAACAGATATAAATGACCTCGAGCAGTTGAAGCCATGCAGAAATGTACTACCCACTAGGACTACTTTAAAGCATTAGTCCGGAATTGCCCCAAGACTCTGAACGAGGCCATGGCTATAGCGGAGGAATACATGAAGCAGGATGATGTGTTTAGAGAAAGAAAGTTTTATAAGAAGAGGATACCAAAAAAGGGAGGGTCATCCCAAAAGAAGGGAAGGAAAGAAGACACAACCTCGAGGATAGGGGGACCGATGGGAAGATAGAACCCTCAACATAGACAATCTGAGACACCTCAGAGAGAGAGATTCGATCCTTCTAGGTTTACACCACTGAATACTAAGCCCGAGTAGTCTTTGCAACCTTCCAGGATAAGGAGATTTGGAGGAGGCCGAGACCAATAACGAAGGACCCAGACAAGAGAGATAGGTTCCAATGGTGTAAGTTTCATAACACCCATGGGGCACACGACATATAAGTGTCATTCACTTCTGAAAGAAACCGAGAGGCTAATTCAACAAGGGTACTTGAAAAACTACATCAAGAAGGCTGATCAAGTCGAACCAGAAAACCCAACAAAGGTTGTGCCCATAGAAAAGGGAGTGGCAGGAGATATACATTGCCTAATAGGGGGACCATAAGAAATCCCTCTCAGTAAGAGAAAAGAAAAAGAAGTAGCCAAAACCCATAAACCATCAGAGTTCATCTTTTACAATGGTTTAAGTTAGCTAGCAGGAGGTTCGACCAATCGACCCACCAGGAAAATCGAGGATATGGTAATTATGGTGGCGGTGGCAAACTTTAGATTTTGGAGGATCTTTGTAGATAGGGGTAGCTCGGTAAACCTCCTATCTTGGCAAGATTTCATTCAGATGGACATAGAAGAATCAATAATACAACCATTGAAATTCCCAGTTTAGACTTTGGATAAAGTTATTATTCCAGCAGTAGGTATTGTTGAACTACCAGTGACGATGGGGAAAACTCCAAAGGCTGCAGCAGTTATGACGATTATTGTAATCATCAAACTACCCATGTCCTATAATGTGTTGCTGGGAAGGCCACTGTTGTGGGATCTAGATGCCTCAGTGAGCATCTGAAGGTGAAAATTAACTATTCCTCTCCTTGATGGCACGGATTTCCACATCTATGGTGATATAGTCCCAAAAATGGTAATGCATATTGTGCGGAAGAGGAAGGTGGTGTCACTGGAATTGGAAGAGGTGATAATGGTAGAGACAACACCTCAGAATGCCCAAACAGGAACCAAGGGTGAGTCTGTGTAGGAGCTCGAATCATTCAAAGTGGCTGATGACACCCAAACCCTGCAGATCAATGCCACCCTAAGTGTGGAGGATAAGAGCCTAGGGAAAGTCTTTTTGGCAAGTAGCTCTCAAAATTTTGCATGGATATCCTCTAATATGCCAAGAATAAGC
>CAOJBK010574574.1:0-12098 GCA_948294925.1 Codiaeum variegatum | reverse complement strand
TGACTAATGTATAAAACCCTATGAAAGTCCCATAATTCAACCATGGATAATCTCACCAATTATGTGTAAAACACAAGTAGAGCAAAGAATGGTAAGAAGCAAAAATACCTCTCATCCTCCTTCATTAAGCTCCTCAAATGCAAAGCCTCTAGCTTGAGACATACCGAGCTATCCCAATAGCTTGTTCCCGAATTTTCTTCAAGAAGTTAGAATCCTCTCTCTTTGGTTACCCAAATGCTTGATTCTTGCTTCTTTACTTGAGAGCTTAATACTTTGAGGATGGCTTTGGACTTTGAGCTTCTCCACACTCCCTTCCCATGGGTAATTGAAAAATGAGTTTGTTCTTGAAGAAATACTCTTCAAAACAAACTTACTCTCTCAATTTGGTGTGACTTTAAAGCTTTCTCTCTCCAACTATTAGAGAGCTTTTGTCTCTAACTCATTGAAGAAGATAATGCATAGTTGCTCCATCATCTTCTAATTTGAGTGTGAGAAAGTGTTAAGTAACAAAGATTAGGCCAATCCCATATTTACACCCATACTTCTCCCAACCACTTTTCCTTAAATTAAGGAACTATGTTGGAAAATTATGGTTACTTAATCTAGTTGATAATTGACTAATTAACTAATCAATTACTTAACTAGATTAAGTAAATAATTAGTAGGAATCATCTTTAAACCTTAATTAACCACATCTCATATGGATTAAGCTAACATTTTCAAGTCAAGTTTAATTATTTTGATCATTAGTCCAAAACCATTTCAATTAGTCATACCCATTTGTATCGAATACAAGCTAAGACTTAATTGAAATTTCCTCTTTATAAATTAAACATCCAGACATGCTAGGGTCCTATAAATTTAATTACATGTTCAATTCTATCATCATTAACAATTAATTAAACCCTTTAATCAATCATTAATATGATACAAACAAGCTAATGAGAATCACCATTTGGTATGTGACTTATTAGGTTCATATTCTAATTGGCAATGTGATAAAGAAAACTCTTTTCTTCCAACCAAGTGTGTTAACCTAATTCCATACTTAGTCCCATAAGTCGTCAGTAACACTGAGCATAACATATCATGACTATACAAATATAAATGAATGTTGGTGATCATATCCTTGACATAAGCATGGACCTCTCAATCATAATTACCATGCACTTGAATCCCTTCATTATGAATTCTCGATCTCAACTAGGGTCATGGAAGAAGTCAAACCCTACATACTAGATCATATGACCTCTATCCGGCATGAGTTCTCGATAATTTGGTTCCAGCTAGAAACTCTTTCTAGTGAACCTTATCCACCTTAGCCAAGGATATGCATATCAAGATCAACCAGAAGTCATAGGATTCCTTCCTTAGTTACCCAAGTTAATGAATTCTCTCTTGTTTAAACACTTATCCCAATATATCACAGATTATGGCCATCACATGCCATATACAAATACATGACTAGCATAGGTATGTAAGTAGTAACAAACCATAACCATCAATACACCAGATAACATGTCACCTTAAATCTAAGGATTATATGCATAATCATGATCTAGATGATGCGATATTGACTGGTAGGTAATGACCCATGTATCCACCATCCAACATCACTGTACTGTATACTCATCACATGAGTTCGCTCATTTATTATCATGACACCACGTATCTGTAGCATGAGACTCAATATCTTCATACCAATAAGTATCCAATACTCATCATGGATGCCAAAAGAGTTGATGATCTTCTAGATTAATGGCGTCCCTACCAATAATCCTATGATCAAGAAAAATCCTTTAAAGTATCTGTTAAAAGGGCAATATGTCACTCATATTCTAACACTCTTTGAGAATAGATTTTCTATAGAATACTTAAGGGACATATATACGTTCGATACTAGGAATTTATCCATTTAAAGAACATATATACTAAGCCAATTAGGTTTTCATTTACATTCACATACTGAGTGTAAGCTCTAGGGCATACACTTCTAACGCCTGGGACCTAGAGTTAACTCTAATCATTACATGGAGCTTGGTGGCTTGAAAGGTTACCTAGAGGTGCAATATACCTAACCACACGTGAATCAAAGAGATTCGCATAGGTCCAACTACTACGTATAACCTTATTATCAGAACTGAAAGGATCAGATGGTACACTTTAGGTTCACTATCAAAAATATTTTTGAATTGGGGATCCCGATGGTCAAATTTATAAAAAAAATTATGTTAGAATCGTCAGAAAATTGGGTCCGTGCACTAGGCCACTAGCTCATGTGCTAGGTCTTTGGCACATGCTCTAGGCCTCTCGCTTATATTAGCAGTGTATGCCCTAGAGCACACACTCGGTATGTGAATGTAAATAAAAACCTTATTGGCTGAAGTATATATGTTCTTTATATGAATACATTCCTAGTATCGAACGTATATATGTCCCTTAAGTATTCTGTAGGGAATCTATTCTCAAAGAGTTTGAGAATGTGAGTGATAGATTGCCCTTGTAACAGTTACTTTAAAAGTTATTCATGGTCATAGGATTATTGGTAGGGACACCATTAATCTGGAAGACCATCACTTCTGTTGTCATCCATGATAAGTATGAGATACTTATTGGCATGGAGGTAGTAAGTCACATGCTACAGACATTTGATATCGTGACAACATATGAGCACACTTATGAGATGAGTAATTGAACAGCGATGTTAGATGATGGATACATGGGTCGTTACCTATAACTCAATATTGCATCATCTAGATTATGATTGTGTATATAATCCTTAGACTTTAGTTGACATGTTATCTGGCATATTAGAGGCTATGGTTTGTTACTACTTACATACTAATGCTAGTCACGTATTGGTATATGGCATGTGGTGGCCATAATTTGTGGTATGTTAGGATAAGTGTTTAGCCAAGAAAGGATTCATTAACTTGGGTAACCAAGGAAGGACTCCTGTGACTTCTGGTTATTCTTGATATGAAAATCTTTGGCCAGAGTGGAAAGGTTCACTAGAAAGAGTTTATAGTAAGAACCAGTTTATCAAGAACTCATACTGGATAGAAGTCATATGATCTAGCACTTAGGGTTTGACTTCTTCTATGACCCTAGCTGATATCGGGAATCCGTAATGAAAGCATTTGAGTACATAGTAATTGTGATCGAGAAGTCCATGTTTATGTCAAGGATATGATCATCGACATTCATTTCTAATTGGGTAGTCATGATATATTATGCTAGATGTCACTCATGACTTATGGGACTAAGTGTGGAATTAGGTTAACACACTTGGTGGGAAGAAAATAGTTTTCTTTGTCCCATTGCTAATTAGAACATGAACCTAGTAAGTCATATACCAAATGTTGATTCCCATTAGCTTGTATATATCACATTAATAATTAATTAAAGAGTTTAATTAATTGTTAATGATGATAGAATTGAAAATGTAATTAAATTGATAAGGATCCTAGCATATATATCGATGTTTAATTCACAAAAGGAAAATTTCAATTATGTCTTAGTTTGTATGAGATACAAATGGGTATGACTAATTAAAATGACTTTGAACTAAGATGAAAATTAATTACATGAGGTGTGATTAATTATTTGGCAAAGATGATTCTTACAAAATTCATGTGCTAATTACATTGACTCTTTGACTAATTACTTAGTCAATTTAAGCCAATAGCATACTAGCACATGTATCCCATCATCATCACTTATCATTTATTAAGTTAGGTGATATAAAGGTTATGAAGAGTGGGTATTTAAAGAGGTGTGGTTGTCATCTTTTGCTAAGTTAAGATGATAAGTTTCATATTCACTATTCATCTTCTTCTCCAATGGTTTAGAGAGAGAAGTTCTCTAAGAGTTAGAGAGAGAAAGCTTCAAATTCTCACCAAATTTTGAGGGGAAGTTTAGATTGAATATTAATTCTTCAATCTTAAACTTATTTTCAATAGCCCTTGGGAAGGGAGTGTGATGGAGCATTAAGTCCAAAGCAATAATCAAAGTCTCAAGTTCTTAAGTAAAGAAGTAAGAATCAAGTATTTGGGTGATTCCAATGAGAGAAGGATTCAAGCTTCTTGAAAAGAGCTAGAGAATAAGCTTTTGGGAAGAGCTCAGTATGTCTCAAGCTAGAGGCTTCACATTTAGGGAGCTTAACGAAGGAGAGCGAGAGGTATTCATATGTTCTAACCCTTCTTTGTTTCTATTGTGTTTTGCATAATAATTGGAAAGATCCTTGATGTTGAATATGGGTCCATCTTAAGGTTTAGTAATTTGTCAAAGAGTTTAATGAATATCTAAACCCAACTATGTCAAAAGTGTTTTGGCATGGTAAATATTTCAAAAAGTTTTGAAAACCAAAGCCCGAGTAACATTGGATTTTTGTAAAAATAAATTTAGCACTGTTGGTGCTATTGTCCAGTAGCATTCTGTCCAGCAGAGCTGCTGGACAGAGCTGCTAGAGCGGCTGTCCAGTAGCACTCTATCCAGCAATGCTATTAGACAGTGCTGAAATTTCATTTTCTGCTTTCGCTGCGCGACTCCATATTCACCCTTCAACTTATGCACCAGGCCCTTGGCTTACCCTCTCGTTCTGCAATTCTGATATAGTCCAATTCAGTTTGATTTTTCACAATTCTGGGTTTTTTTTAGGTCTGATTTGAGCACAATTTGAGTTTATGAGCTCATATTGACAGACTGGATTTGATTATATAAAATAATGGGCTAACACGATACTAACACAAGAAAGCTAAAAAGATATGCATTGATTTTGAATTTGAAAAAAGTGATGAGAAAGAAAATGATAATAAACAAATTGCTGCCATTTCTCATCATGCATGTACATGTATCGGAATGGAAATTTTTGTTTGCCTATAGTTAGTTTTATTTAATTTAATTCTGAATTTTTTATTGGTGCACATATCCCTAACGGCTACTTATCAGTTACATCCTTATAGAAACTAACAAACTCACCTAGGGAAATCGCTTCTAAGAAAGGGAGGAAATTATTACCTCTAATTAATTTTTTTATCATGCTTGATTATCGTGCTATTATATATATATGTCTATGCATGTGTGGAACAACTACTTCACTCTCATCCATTTAAACACACAAAACTTTTCTTCTTGTTCTTCAAAATTCCAAAAACCCAAAAACCTTTCTTTATTGTGTTCATAGAGGAAATGGCCAAACAAAAATCAGAATCCATCACTCTTATCACTAAGAAAACCCATGAGTCCTCTAGTTCCTCTACCTAACCTGCTGAACCCAAAAGATTAACCTTTTATCCTCCTAAGACAGATGACTGGGAAATATTTGGTATAAGTTTAATGAATGATTTTTTTTCGAGGATATGTTAAATTCCTGACAGACTATGAGATGATCTTAGAATCTAAAGTGGAATAGCTTTATATGTCGCTAAAGAAGCTCTCAGATACAAACATGGAAGTGACCATGAAAGGTAAGAAATATAAAATCTTTGTTGATTTGTTGAGTACCGTGTTGGGAATTCTTAATGAGGGAACAAATGTGTGGAATGAGAAGCAGATTCTAGAAAGGTTCCAAATTTGATATTGATAAATATTTAAAGGAAGAGGTTTTGAATAAGTTGAGCATTGGAAATGTTAGAAGCTCTATAAAGTGTGGGCTACATGGTAGGATGTTACACAAATTTCTGTGTCACATGATCAGTCCAAGGAAGAGAAGCCTGAACTATGTCTAAAAAATGGATGCCTTCATTATGTGGCATATTACCAAGAAATTTAAGCTCAATATGCCAATGTTAATCTTTAACACCAAGTGTAACATAAAGAGCCTTGCTGGAATGCCATATCTGGTTTAGTTGACCAAAATTATAAGGCACTTGAAAGTTCAAGTTGAGAGTGGGATTTTTCTGAAAAATCATGATATTCTGAGAGAAGCCACACTCAAGGAAATCTCTTATAATCCTAATGAGTATCTGGATAAAATGGATTAGAAGTGGGAGAAGCCAGAAAAGAAGGAAAATGCTGAGAAAGAAGAAAAACCTGTAAAAGAAAAGGAGCAAAAAAAAACTAAGAAATGAATGAAGAAAGTTGCTAGGAAGCCAAGATGAATCAAAACTGAAGTAGGACGGCTATAAAAGAAGAAGGTTGAGATTAAGCCTGATCTTGAAAATAAAAAGGGGATTTCGGTTGAATTTAAGGAGGAAGAAATATAAGGTGATAAAGATATCAAAATGGAGCAGATAGAAGCAGAAAAATCTACTCAAGAGACTCAGGAACCTCAGGAAAAGAAGAAGATTAATCTGAACTAAGTATTTGAACAGATGGGAAAACTCAAAACTATAGGTCAAGTGAAAGTGAATGAAATTAGATACAATATTAGTTCTTTTGAAGAAGATAAGTGATTAGATAAGGAAGAGTCTTTAAATGAATCAAGTCCTGAGGAAGATTCTGAGATGGAAGTTTAAGAAATTGAAGACAAAGGTGCCACTAAACTCGCATCAGAAGTAAGGCCTACCCATCCTAAGCCAGAACATTATTCAACCATTTTGGATGAATTGAAACTCCTCAAGAAGCAGCATACATATAACATGGAAAGCATTAAGACAACCCTTAAAGGATAGATCCTAGAGTGCATTTAAGTGTGTACCAAAAATACTATGGAATTTGAGTTAAAAGTGAAGGATAGTATAACTAAGATTGAGGAAAATCTGGGGAAGGCAATGGACATCAATTTGAATAACCTATCTAGGAAGAGATGAGCAAGCTATCTCAAACTATCGCCTGGGCTCTATAGGTACGAGCTCAATGGACACAATGACTATGAAGATTAAGAAGGAGGTCACAAAAGAGAAGAAGCCTGAGCGTAAGAAGCCCATGATGAAAGCAACATTGTTAGACGAGGAAGATCGATGCATGTCCATTAATCCATCTAGCAGTTTTAACCAATAAGCCATTTTAACCAAACCTGAAATTGTCATTCCTGTTGAATGTTTTTTTTATTTCTTGTGGTATGAAATGATGATTTTGTGTTGCCTGCTTAATTATAGAAACCCTTCTTTTTGGATGATAAGAGGGGGGAGGAAACATATGTGTTGGCTATTGCTCATGGGGAGTAATAAGTTTTTTTTTAATGTTTTTAATGTTGATGTATGTTTTTGTTCGTTAATTTAGTAAAATGAAATATGCGTTCTTCTATGATGTGCTTATTTTATTCTCTTAGATGATCTTTTGCATTTAGTGATTAGACATAGGGGGAACTTTATCTGATATATATCTTTTGTTGTCCATCTAATATATTTTACATCATTTAAGTCATATTTCCTTATATATTTCATGCAGAAGTGTTTCTCATTGGGGTTCATTTTGTAATCATTAAAAGGGAGAGATTGTAAGCCTTATGGGTTAGCAATGTACTTTTGATAACCAATAAGCTAATATGGTAAAAATTAGCTAACTGTGCTTCTAAATGTATAGATGGACATAAGATCTTTAATCTCTAGATGGTATTTTCTAATAACCATTAGAGCCACATTAAGTATCAAATAACAGGTGTTCATATTAGATGATAATTGATCTAAAATGTATATTCGAATAGAAGAATTATGAAGAAATACCTCCTAGTCTTTTTTTAGTAGTATCTGATTTTAAGTGAATCAATCTTATTAGTCGGTCACATGTCTTATCTTTATGTCCTACCTGGAAAAATCTATTTTAAAAAACAAACCTCATGTTTTCTTTCCTAAAAATCATTTTTGTTGGTTTGCATAGCATATTCCTTTTATAGAGGAGATTCTTTTAGCTTTTACTTGACTCCTTATGCTTTTTCATCAATCCCAATGATTACCTTCTGATTAGTGTAAAAAATATTTTCTCATAGCAAACAGACTCTGAAATTGCTAACATCAATGTGTCAGTCCGTCAGAAAAAAAGATCAGAAGCTTGACAGTTTGTCAGTTAGAGACAAAGTCAACTGTTCTAGCTGTTATACTTGTTCTTATCCTAATTTTCAAATTTTATAGTTCTTAAAAGCTTTAATTTTCTAAATCTATAAAACCCCATTTCAATCCAGAAATGGATTGATGAAGTGAAGTGCTTTTGCATCTAATGTTCTAAAATTTTTCAAGTTATGCAATTAAAATGTTTTTCATCATTAGCCTTGAAAACACCATACTTCTTCATTGAAAAGAAAAGATTTGTGTATTTAAGTTCATTTTCTCAAGCTAGTTTGTATATTCATATATTTATGATGCTTGAGTTATTTTTAAGTCTTTTCTTCATTCAAAATTACTTTTAAGTGCATTAAAAAGTCTTGATGCACATAGTAATTTTGTAATAAATTAGTTTAAATTTCTTTGTATCTTGTAACTCAAAGTGTAAGCTTGTGGTTGAGTTTGTGGTGTCACAACCACGAGTCCCAAAGTCTTTGAGATTCACTTTCTCTTGATTACAGTGAATAGATTTTTAGAAGCTTAAGTGAAATTTTGAAGGGATTAGTTGAGTGAGGGAAGGACTCTACTGGGATTAGCTTGTATATGGATAACTTGTTTGAGGGTTTCCTTAGCCAAATTGAATTAGAGCAGATAGTGAAATGCTCAAGGTGTTAACCTTGTGGGATGGATGTAGGCATTAGTGTCAAACTAGTATAAATTTATGTGTATGATCTATCTATTCATTGCCGCATACATCTTCCCATTAGTTTCATTAGCTGATTCTGCATCTAACACTTTTGTTTACTAACATTAAACAAACTTTGCACCTAAATTGTATTAATTGATCTTGAGCTGAGTTAAAGACATCTAATCTAATAGTTGGTTAACTACTAAGCGTATCGGAAGAGATCTCCTTGATATTTGAATAGTCAATTTTATAGAAAATATAGAAAGTTCTATCAAATCCTTACTGAGTTTATATTGATTTCACTCTAAATTTTTTAGATCAGCATTCTCAAGATCTAATCTAGGAAGTAAACTGAATTTGATGCAAAAGTGTCCAATTCCCCTCCCCCCCTCTTGGACATTTAATTTGCATTATCATAGGAGGCCTTCTGTAGGCCTCTATTGTAAAGTTGAGATGTGATCAGACGGTCCATGGACTTTCTTGGAGAGGAAAGCTATAGTTGATTATCTTGTTTATATGTTAGTGACGTGGCATAAGGTAGTTAGTATGAAAGGTGAAATATCTGTTGTTAATAGTAAAGATAAAGTTTTTCGATTTGGAGGTACTTGGGGGCACGTCCTTAACATAAGCTTGGTGTGGCAGGACATGCATCGTACCTCCATACCAAGGTAGTTAGGCTAATTTGTCATATTTTTTTAGACCTTTCTTGGTATAAGTCTCTTGATTAGGGTCCATGTGGAATGGGTGGTCTAGGCACTAACTTTTTCATATGGAGAGTTCTTTCCTTTTTGGGTGTTCAGCACCCGATCGCCTACTCACATTTGAGATCCCCCTATTAGGCCTCGACCTTACCTTGGATAGCCTCAAGTGGGCTTTGACCTGTTATCCTGACTCTGGAGCCCAATAAAAAAGAAATGCCACATGGAGTAATATTAAATAAATAGAGAATTCATAAATAAATTGGTATTAGAATAAATATGTTTGGTTTGGACTAACATTATCATGATTTTTAATGTCATTGTTTAGCAGTTTAATTTTGATGATAATAAAACTATGATATAATGAGAAAAAGCAACTAATGTGTTAAGTACAATATAGCTTTTCAAATAAACAAAAGAGATGTATTTTCTCAAGAGTCTAATTTATCCATGAATCTGTACTATTTTGCTAATACAGTCGCTTAAAAGACAACTAAAGATGACGTATGCACCTAAGAATTTATAGTGATATGTATTTGGTTGGTAGAACTTTAAAGATGGATCAACACTTTAACTGAAACATGCATCATAAAATCTCTTTTTCTTATATATATATATATATTAAAAAAAAAACTTGCTCATTCATACAAAATATTCCTTCCGATTGGGACCTTGAATGAGTAGAGGTCGGATCTATTTAATAAAGATGTTACTTGACATTGCACTTCAAACCAATTTAAACTTTTTACATATTAATATTTCAAATGGCTAGTAGTTTTTGTTATGTAAAAAAGCCTTAATTCCTAGTGACTGAAGTCGACTACATATCACATCAATGTGACAGAAGGATCCTAACATAGAACTTTTACAACTATAAAGTGTTGTCAACTTTTCTAAATTTAAAAACCTTTCCCTCTAACATCTATATTTTGATATAAGCTCTATAAATACCAACCCTAAACACATTTAAGATGTTGGTTCGAGCATTTGTTTTTGAGAAAGAAAGTTCTTCAATTTATATTTTTCAAGATATCAATTTTCTCTCTGATAATTTATTCTTGAAATGCATTCAAATCTCTTTCCTCATTATTAAGTGAAAGACGTTCATGTTCATTTATTTCATCTTTTCAAGAGGGTATTAAAGATCTTATTTCTTATTCTTGAGATTGCAATAAAAATTCTTTCATTCACTAAATTCCTTTTTCATTTATATGTTTAATCCATCATAGGAATTTGTAATAAATATATTTTCATTTCTTTGTAATTCTTTTTCCAAAGTCTATAAAAGTCACCAAGCACCTATAAAGCTTGTGTTTATTATAGAGATGTCATAGCCACCTATTTGAAAATTTGTGAGAGGATTCACTACGTCTGGTAGTATATGAGAAGGTATTTAGAAGTCTGTGCTGATTGTGAGGGAATAAGAGAGATGGGATATCACACATGGATAGCCTCTAAAGTAGTTATAGTGTTATAAGGCTTGCTATAACCAATTGAATAAAGCTAATATGGTTGAAACTCTCAAAGTATAATATTTGAGGACTAGATGTAGGTCTTAGTGTTGAAGCAATATACATTGTTGTGTCTTGTATCTCTTTTAATTTCTTGCATGCTTTTAGTCACCTAAACCTAATCTATTGTCATAACAAATTGTAAGAAAGAAATTTGACCAAAACTTTCATGAGTACTTTTTCTCATTGTTAATCAAACTATTCTCTCATCTATTGGCTTGACAAAGAAAAAATATTAGACGGCTAAAAATTAACACTATTAGTCTCTTAGTAGGTATGGCTTACTGCTGTAAGTATTTACATATTGCAATAAACAGTGATAGATATTGGTGTAATTGACTTCAGATATTCAATAAAGACCTTTAAATAATATATGGTAACCCAAGTTCTTTTGGACTTCTACTCAAAGTTCAAAGCATTAGTTGACTAATCTTATCTGAAAAGATAAGCAAGTAGAAAATTTTAAAACCGTTCAATTCACTCTGTTATCCATCTTACTTTATTCTTAATCTGTCTAACAAAAAGAACTTTAAATATGAATTTTAAAATTCAGCTGTTTGGGAAATACATGTAAAAAATTGGTTTGCACTAACTTCAACATTTAGTCATTTATAATATTTTTAAAAATTTTATATTTTTAATTGTGGATTTCATTCCTTGAAAAGAGAAATTTGTTATTGTCTTTCTTCTTCTTTTTTTTCCCAGAAATTTTGTTCGTCTCAGCATGTATTTTATTAATCAACAGGACCTTAGAGTCATAGGATTCCAGTAAATCAATCAAATATGTGATGGGAAAAAAGCCATGTGAAAGTGGCTTGTCTAACATCACATCCTGCTTTAGTTTTTTCTTTATCACGTGTTTCTACATCTCAATTATTTTTACAACTCCCATTAATAATTGTATATGGTTGAGCGCACAACTCAGATGTGTGGTTATTTTTCTTGAATAATTGATACTTTTCATAATTGCTATCATTTGCGAGTGAGCTAAGTGGCTGGCTCATGAATATCTTCTTTTTTGGCACGGTCGAAATAAAGAAGATTAAAATGTTATGAATTTAAAAGAATAAATAAAGGCTTATGAAAGTAAGGCTCAAGCCCAATCAGACTTCGACACATAACTCCGGTATGAGGCTTCTCTCCACTTTTCATCGAAGCCACTCCTTTGAGTGAGATCCACCTAAACAAAACAGGATATTCTCCAATATACGTGTCCTATACACAACATGAAAAAGTTGTTGGGATCACACACACACACAGATATATATATATATATATA
>CAOJBK010574495.1:0-13643 GCA_948294925.1 Codiaeum variegatum | reverse complement strand
AAAATAACAACAAATTATACCAAATTATAATATAAGTAAAATAGGCTATAAAAGCCAATGTACCAAAAATAAGAAATTTAAACACAAATATCCAACATGCCATAATGTTTTAAAAATAAAGATAATGAGTGGTTTGGTTCATAAAAACAAGTTTAGGCTTCTGAAGGTGCTAGAGGTGGTTCATTTTAGAAGTTCTTCATAAAATTGCTAATCATAGCATGAATGTCATCTTGTTTCCCCCCTATAGCAGTCACCATGTCATAGATTGTGTCTTACCTTACACCACAAGTGGTGATCTTGTCTTCCATTGAATTGAGTTGACTATTAATCTCAAGACGAAAGTTCTCCAAGTTCTTTACATTCTCATCTATCATCCCCATTACCATGTCTTGGAACCAAGGGGCTTCATCATCAGCTTCCTTTTCATTACCTTCCTCTAAGGCTTGCATTTTAACCTCCTCATCATCACTTGAATCTCACATCCTCGTCCTTGTGCTACCTTTTGAGCATGTCGAACAATTTCCATCGGTGTTGGAAGGGCGAAATCCAGCACAATTATATAATTTTTCCCATTAAGCTGAATCAACCCAATACTCCATTTCTCAAGATTCAAGTTGTCACTCTTCTTTCTCAATACTAGGAATTGTCGATAAAAGTTCTCATCGAATGCCCCAACCTTCATAGCAATAAGTATCACCATCCATCATTATGGGATATTTCCTTTGATTTGAGTTAGATAAGGCTTCCAAGCATTAATTAAAAACCTAGCGCCATTTGTCTTCTTATTCTCAATAAGCACTCAATGAGAAATATCTTAATATGAGTAATCTTGTTGTGGTTTTTCTTTCTTAAGAGAACTGACACAATGATCTTGTTTGACATCCTAATCCTCACACTCATAATCTCTGGTGCCTTCAAATTTTGCTTAATATGAAACTCTAATCCATTGGTTAATTACCTCCAAGTTACCTTTCCATTCCAATCATAAGGCAAATCCATCACTGCTTGATCACCATACACTCCCAAATAATTACCTAATTGGCAAACAGAAGTATGGTACTCTTTTCCTCTAATTTTGTACCTAAACTCATAGTTCTCATCATTATCATTGTCATCAATCTTGAGGGTTAAAAAGAACTCTATGGTTAAGTTATGATAAACTTTTTGAGAGGCAATGGGGCACATCAAAGATGGAAATAAAGGGCCTAGAAGGTTCATTAGGTCTTCCTCAACACCTAAAACCCTAAGGCTTTCTAAGTCCAAAGGAATACATGCAGTAGGAACACCTTGTTTCATCAAAGCATCACACCTACTACTAGCCTCTAAATCATCAAAAATAAGTCTGAGATTATTAAGCTGGAGGCTTACCTGTGGTGCTCTTGGAGGAGCAATTAGTGAAGCATCCCTCTGTTGCCTAGAGTAGTGAGTGTCAGTACCTCTTGAAGAACTAGCCACATTAAGGTCAATCCTTCCCCTCTTTGTACCACTACTCTCACCTCTTGTCATCTTGATTGAGCAAATTGAAGAAGATTGAGTTTTAGGGTTTAGAATGGGATTTAGGGAAAAACTAAAAATTAGGGTTTATATGGGCTAAAAGATTATTAGAGTGTGAAATTGATGATGAAAATTTAATTAAAACACCTAAAAACTTGTAAAGATGCTGAAAATATGGATTGAGGTGAAGGAAAACCAAAATTGACTAAGAATGAATGTTTTAAGGTTCAAAAAAAATATGAAAAACATGTATGCAAGGCATTTTATACTGCCAGTGTCGAGGTTGTATACAATCATATGGAGGGCTTTCGATATGGGCATATGCTAGTGGTTACCATAGATAGATTGGGGTCATTCATAACCAGAGCTATAACCGATCCTACAGCATAAACTACAACACAAAGAGTTTTTGAAAAATTCAGGCAATTGGATACGGGCTTATGGATAGGGGTTTATACGGGCGAATGCAATGGGATTTTTAGACAAATTTATAGCACTGTCTCTAAGAAAATGATGTCTTATAACTATGTGCTTTGTCCTAGAATGATGAATGGGATTTTTAGATAAATTTATAGCACTTTTATTGTCACATTTGATGGGAATACAATGCAATGCCATTCCATAATCCTCTAGTTGCATTTTCATCCAAAGAACTTGAGTGAAATAGCACGCGACTGCTATATACTCTGCTTTCGCAGTTGATGATGCTACTAACTTTTACTTTTTAGAAAGCCATGATACTAGCGAGCCTTCTAGAAATTGGCATGTACCACTAGTGCTTTTCCTATTGAGCTTACATCCACCAAAGTTCGCATCCGAATAGCTAACCTAATCAAAAGAAGGACCTTTTGGATACCCCAAGCCAAGATTTGGCATGTCCACTAGGTATCTTAGGATTCATTTGACACATATGAGATGGGATTCCCTAGGATTCGATTGGAATCTAGCACACGTGCATACACTATGCAATATATCAGGTCTAGATGCAATCAAATAAAGTAAACACCCTACATACTCCTATAAAGTTTAGAGTTAATGAAATTACCCTTAGCATCCATTTTGATCATAGTGCTCATAAGATGGTTGTGCGGTCTTGCCTCATCCATGTCAAACTTCTTGAGTAGCTCCTTTACATATTTTGTTTGGTGAACTAAGGTGCCATGCTCTAATTTCTTTATTTGCAATCCTAAGAAGAAGTTGAGCTCTCCCATCATGCTCATTTTGAATTGACCTTACATAGACTTAGAAAATTCCTTATAAAGAAATTCATTAGTAGCACTGAATATAATATCATCGACATAGATTTGAACAATTAGGATTTTCGCCCTTGGTTTTTAATGAAAAGAGTGGTGTCAACTTTGCCTTTAATAAAACCTTTTTTAATTAAAATGTTGCTCAACCTCTCATACCAAGCTTTAGGAGCTTGTTTCAAATCATATAAAGCCTTTTTAAGTTTAAAAACATGATTTGGATATTTAAAATCTTCAAAACTAGGAGGTTGTTCAACATAGACTTCTTCTTGAATAAAACCATTTAGAAAGGCACTTTTTACATCCATTTGAAAAGGTTTGAAAATTTTAAAACATGCAAAGGCAAGTAACATTTTAATTGCTTCTAACCTAGCTACAGGAGTATAAGTTTCATCGAAATCAATACCTTCCTCTTGAGAGTAACCTTTAGCTACCAAACGAGCTTTGTTTCTTACCATATTTTTGGATTCGCCAAGCTTGTTCCAGAAGACCCATTTGGCTCAAATGATGAGCTGATGCTTTGGCCTTGATACTAGCATCCATAATTGGATTCTCTCAAATTTACTAAGCTCCTCTTACATTGTTAGTGCCCAATGCTCATCATCAATAGATTCCTCCTAGCCTTTTGGTTCCACTAATGATAAGAATGCCACATATTCACAAGTATTGTGAACTTGTGATCTTGTCCTCACTCCTTGGGTAGGATCTTTAATGATTTGTGTCTCCTTAACTTCACTCTTAACCCTTAGATGTTGATTCTCCCTTTGTTTTGAAATGGCTTGTATCTCCATGATTTCATTTGATTGTGCTTCCATTTCATCAACCATTGGAGCCACATCTTTTTTATCAATTGAGTCTTCACTAGACTTTGGTTGTTCATCCTTCTTTTCTTTTAAGGTCAAGTTATTCATCATTTCCTCTATTTCTTCTACATGGTCATCATTCCTTACTACATTATTAAAAGCAAATTCATCAAATATAACATGAATGGACTCTTTAACTAAGAGTGCCCTTTTGTTAAAACCCCTATAAGCCTTAGAATGACTAAAATAATCAAGGAAAATTACTTCATATGATTTAGCATCAAATTTTTCCAAGTCATCTTTGCCATTATTATGATCATAACACTTGCAACCAAATGCATGAAAATATGATATATTGGGCTTTCTACCTTTCCATAGCTCATAAGGTGCCTTTTTTAGTATGGTGCTAATCATAGTCCTATTAAAGATGTAGCAAGAAGTGTTCACGGCTTTGACCCAAAAATATCTAGGCAAATCATTTTCACAAAGCATGGTCCTAGCCATTTTTACTAATGATCTATTTCTCCTCTCAACAACACCATTTTGTTGAGGAGTCCTAGGTGCAGAAAAGTTATGCTCAATGCAATATTTTTCAAAATCAGAATTTTCAAATTCAGTTCCATGATAACTTCTTATACATGTAATAGAATAACCTTTTTGATTTTGCAAAGAGTTTGCTAAAGGCATGAATGCACCAAAAGCATCATTTTTATGTGCAAGAAACAACACCGATGTAAAACATGAAAAATTATCAACAATGACCAAACAATAATGCTTACCGCCAAAGCTAGATGTTCTAGTTAGACCAAACAAATCAAAGTGTAAAAGTTGCAATGGTCTAGAAGTTGAAATCATATTTTTAGGTTTAAAAGAACTTCTAAAGTGCTTGCCCTTAGCACATGCATCACAAATATTTTCATTTTTAAAAGCAATTTTGGGTAAACCTTTTACCAAACCTTTTCTTGAAAGTTTGGATAAAACATCCATACTTTCATGGCTTAGTCTCCTATGCCATAAAGTAGGATCCTCGTCCTTTGAGGAAAATAAGCAAAGGTGATTGGTTTCTTGATTGTTTAAATACACCATATATATATTGCCTTTGCGGTAACCAATGAATGCAATTTTGTTTATTTTAATGTCAATGACTTCTCAAATGCATGCATCAAATGAGACTCTATAACTCTTGTCACACAATTTACTAACACTAAGCAAATTATGTTTCAAGTTAAACACAAACAACACTTTGAAAATAGTAAAATCTTTATTATCTATAGTGCCAACTCCATAAATTTGACCTTTGATGTTGTCTCCAAAGCTCACATTTCCTCCTTGTTTCTCTTTAAGATTTAGAAATTTTTCCTTATCACTGGTCATGTGCTTTGAGCATCCACTATCGATCACCCACTTCTCTTGCTTGTACTTGATATTGGCCTACACATGTACAAAATCACAACTCTTTCATGGTATCCATTTTATTTTGGGTCCACTCATGTTAGTTCCACTTGGAACCCATTTACTCTTAGAAATACAGTTTTCATTCTTAGGGATTTCCTTGAAATCCTTAGAGATATCCTTAAAGCCCTTAGGAATCCATACATTTCTAATAGTATATGACCCCCGTAAGCCTAATAGGACAATTCCTTGGTATGTGACCATGGAATTTACAATAGTTTCATTTGATGTGAACTTTATGCATAAAATTCTTTTTATCATGAGATGCATTGGAAAAACTTTCTTTCTCTTCATTTTTGAAACTAATGCCAGTTTTATAAAAATTGTTTCTTTGAGACATTAAGATTTCATTTAGAACTTTGCTCCCTTTAGAAAATTTTTCATAAAGTTTCTTAGAGTCCTAAAGTTCTAACTCAATCTTAATTTTCTCTTCCTTGAGACTATCATAGGATTTTGCAAATCTTTTAGTTGAGTCATGAGGTTTTGTTTTTCAATTTCAAAAGATTTAAAGTTATTGCTCTTCTCATGCTCAATTTTCAATTTTTTCAAAACCTTATTTTCTTTCATAATTAAAATGTAATCAGACATAAGCTTATCAAAAGCATTTTGTAATTCATCAAAAGAGTAAGTTTAAGTGGTTACCTCATCGTCCTCTTCAATGCTTTCTTCTTATGCCATCAAACACAAGTTTTCTTCTTTTTTTACATCGGATGATTCATCATCACTAGAATCATCACTTTCACTCCAAGCTACAAATGCTTTATCTTTCTTCATATATGAACTCTTCTTTTCTTTGCCCTTCTTGGTCTTGTAGATGTAACAATCTTGCCTAACGTGCCCGAGCTTCTTGCATTCATAACACACTATGTCATTACTTTTGTCTTTGACCTTTCTTGACTCCTTCTTAAACTTGCCTTTGGATAGATATTTCTTAAACTTGGCAAGCAATATGATCTCTTCATCATCATCTTCACTCTCATCACTAATGACTTCCTTCATGGATTATCTCTCTTTGTGTGTGACTTTAAGTGCTAAAGTTTTCTCCTTCTTGATTGAAGAACTTGGAGTGCCTCTAAGCTCCATCCTAGACTTGAGCTTCATTTTATATGTAAGAAGGGTGTCAATGAGATTCCCCACAGTCATCTCTTCAAAGTCCGATAATGACTCAATTGCATCCACCTTAGAGTCATACTCGGCTAGGAGACATCGAATGATCTTGACCACTATATTTTTGTTGTTGAAAGTCTTGCCAAGTCCTCTAAGTTCATTCACAATGGTGGTGAATCTAGTATACATACTAGGGATGCTCTCATGTTCCACAAATTTAAAGTTTTTGTAGCTTGCAGAGAGCATGATGAGTTTTGAAGACTTCACTTTACTTGTGCCCTTATGTGTGTCTCTAAGAGTATCCCATATTTCCTTGGCCATTTTGCAAGATGAAACCTGGTTGAATTTTGTCTCATCAAGAGTAGAAAAGAAAGGTTGATCATCTTATCATTTCTTTGAACCTTTTTCTTGATGGTTTCAGTCCAATATTTAAGGTCAATCAACTCTCCATTTGAGTCTTTAAGAACATAGGGACCCTTCTCAATGATCTCCCATAGGTCATACCCTTGAGAGCGAATGTGGACTCTCATTCGAACCTTCCACTGATTTTAGTTTGAGCCGGTGAACAATGGAGGTCTTATGGAACAATATCCCTCTTGGAGTGGTGTCTTGATAGAATCATTAACACCTACCATATTCGATCGTTAGTTTTCTAAATCTTAAGATTTAATATACAAGAAAACAAGAGTCTGATACCAATTGTTGTCCCAATAATGGACACCAAGAGGAGGGGGGGTAAGGGGAAGGGTGAGAATTGGTGTATTGAAACTTTTAGGTTTTACAAGCAAGAATATCAAGTTTTAAGCTTTTAAAACTCTTTTTCAATTTACAAGTAAATAACAACACAAACAAAAATGAAATTAAGTGTTAAAGTGAGTAAACAAGCAAATTCCAAAACACAAATTCAATAAACGAAACAAAGCATTCAAAAGTAAATAGCAAATAAAAGAGAGATAGAGAAGAGAATGCTCAAACCAATTTTATAGTGGTTCAGAATCACTTCCACTCTCTGACTCAACCTAATTGAGGTTCCACTATCTTCACTTTGAAACTTCCAAGCTTCTAGTTCTTCAGGATTTCACCCAATTACAACAATTAGAGTAAACAACTCCCAATTAAGTGTTTTTACAATGAATTTTAAGTCAAAAAACTTGTTTACAATAAGCTAGGATAAAGATTTGCAAGTAAGAACCTAGCTAAAAGATTTTTTTAAACCTAAGGATTATAATGAAACACAAGGGTTTAAGAAAATATAGAATGATTGAGCTTTAGGATCAAAGTGAACAAGAACAAGTGTAAAGAATCACAATGGAATAGTTCTCTAGGGTTGTTGACTTTGTTTCTAATGTTTCCTTTTATACTTGTGAACACTTCTCCAATGTTCAAAAAGTACGCATGTGTCATCTTTAACGGACACTGTCAGAGGGGATATGGTCATATGGGCCACTTTGGATATGGGTATATCCAGTTATTGAGTTTGAATTTAATAGAAGTTAGAGTCCATATGAGGGTATGCTACCCTATTGATACAGGCGTATCCAAAAAGTCTTAGATTTCCCAATCCTCTTTAGACTGGCATACTATCGTATAAAGATTTTTCTATACGGTCGTTTCTAATTTGCCTTAGATCTACATAACCATTTTGTATTGGCATGTGGTCATATAGAACCTTGTCTATACGGTCATATGCATACCTAAATACGGGCATATTGAGAAGTAGCATACGAGCGTATCCACCTGTTTTCTAAACTTTTTAAAAACACTTTAATTATAAAACATTTGTTAGTACGTTCAATGTGTATAGGCACATATTCTAAGTATCAGAAACATAAATCAATGCATCATGCTCATAATAAGCTCAATCAAATGTAATTTTGACAAATTCATTTCGTTTTATTGAATAACTACACTAATAATTTAGGAATCATCAAAATATGGAGGATAACACACATAAATAAAAAAATCATCATTAATCAACCAATCTTGAAATTCCATCTTGATGAAGTAGTTATCAAAACAATATGAACTCATAAGTTAGAAAAATATATATATAAACTTATATTTTCTTATTTAAAGTCAAAAGATCTATCTTACTACATAAAGTTGAAAAGAAAATGGCATTAAAAAAAAAAAAAGAAAATGGATAAAAGGAAAGCTAATCTAAGGTTCCCACTTGAGATTTTTCAACTTATCAAAGTCAGTAGCAATATAAATTTTCCTCAAAACTTGGTAAATGCTTGATAAAAATGGAACTGCTAAATAAAAGTGTCAATCGATTGCCATTAAACTTGTAACTCTAAAACTATTGGGCAAATAAAACCATCACTGCTTGGGAGCACAAACTTGTAAGCCAATAATAAAGAAAGGCTACTAAGTAGACTTTTTCTCGAGCATCAACCTCCATATGAAGTGAAGGGAAAGGTTTGTCCCATTATTTTAGATGAAGTGAAGTCTTGTCGATGACACCTTATGAATTATAAGTGTCCCTTGGATGTGTTGTCCTCTTTCTATTGTTTCTCTTAAAGGGTTCCTTATATCTTGAAGGCCCGTGAAACTAGAAGTTCACCCAATCAACAGTTGTCATCTCATAGCGATCTCTAATCTTTTTGCATTTCTAATGGAAAGCAAGAAATAAGTACTTACAACTATGAGGTAGATGGGGTTGAACACTTTGATCAAACCCATTCAATCTTCAGCCAATGGAGTAACTTCATCATAGAAAGAATCACAAATAGGAAAACTACCTAATACATTTAAGTCCCACAAAGAAATAGATTCTTCTCTATTAACAGTGCTGAGAGAATTTGTAAATGGATCCCAATGCTCACAAAAGCCACACATGGAGTTCAACTTGTAGTCATTAGTGAAGAGAGAAGCATAGACAGCATCATAAACCTTGCAATATTTAGTGGATGCATGTTGCTTGCTAAAACATCTTCTTCCCACTCCCAATAATGCTCTGTATACGTAGCTTTGCCTAAGAATGGAGAAAAGGAGACCCATGAAGATTCAGCATTGTTGACGTGATGTTTCAATAATTAAAGAACGCCAGATGAAGGTTGTGAATCATAAAATATAGACTGCCGCAATGTGACCCTTGCATAAGTAATGGTGTCAGACTTAATGTCATAAAAGTCTCATGATGTTTCTAAACTCCAAGAGGACAAATACAGAAGCTCATTACAAGAAGATCATGAAGGAGCAAGATTGCCAATTGTAGGAATGAAGACCGCAAGTGTGGTACTTTCCTTCTCACTTGAAGTTCTCTCGTCTAAAATCACAAGATTGGTTGAGGCAAAACATGTCGCTTCTTTGAAGACCATCATATTGAAGATGCAAGTTGATTCCTATGATGTAAATTTAGAATTACAATGAAAAAAGAAATCACAGCTTCAATCATGAGAGAGAGAGAGAGAGAGAGAGAGAGAAAGAGAGAGAGAGCACAAGTTTTATCTGTAAGGTGTGATGACAAAGTAGTTGAATTCCAACTTTTAATGTAAGAGGATATTTGTGGCATGTATTAAAAAAAATAAGGCTATGTTTGGTTGGATGTAATAGAGGGCGTAATGGAATCACCATTACATTGCATTTTGATTACTTTGTTTGGTAATCATGAATTATTTATGATATAATGACAAATAGTTTTGTTTTGATATAATGACAAATACACAATAAAATGCATATATTTATGATTATTTTACTTATATTTATTTAATTATTTTTTAATTTAAATTATTATTATTTATAATTATAATTAATATTAAATTATTTTATTGGTGTTGAATTCCGGTCATCGAACTCCAATTAGACTCCGGCGACGTACCACTGGATACCGAACTCTAGCGGCCGGTCACCAATCCGGTGGTCAATAACCGGATTCTATCACCAATAAAATAATTTAATATTAATTATAATTATAAATAATAATAAAAATATTCATTACATTACATTATATATTTCATTATATTATATTACGATTTTTATTACATTATATTGCATTACAGCAAATCAAACATAGACTAAGAATACTAAACAATGTAATTAGCAAAAATAGTAATAATAATAATAATAATAATAATAATATAAAATTGCGGCAGCAGTAGTATGGAAGAGAGTTAACACTTCCCATGCAAGAAAAAAAATCATTGTCGAAGGAAAATAAAAAATAAATAAAAAAAAAAAGCGTTGGCAAAGTTTTTATTCAATTCAAATGCAAAATTGGAATTCTTACTTTCAAGGCATATAATTTTCTTCATAATTAACATGTTAGTGGAGGCACATGTGGAAGCAATCTTCAATTTGAACTCATTACTTCAAAAGTTTGGAGTTGAGGACTCGACAATCCACCCGTCCAAGTTAGCAGTGCAAATTCTAGTTATGACTCTGAAGTTTGGATAACTATTTTCTTTTATATAGAGGTATTAATTCCAATTTATTGAAGAAAATTTTGCTTAGAAAATTTTTTAATTTTATTTCTAATTAAAACATATTCTTGAATTGGAATTATGATAGTTTAAATTCACAAAGAAAAAAAAAGTTCTCATAATTTGGATTATTTGCTTATTCAAATTAAGAAAAATCATATAACATCAAAAAAAAATCTGAAGTTTGGCAAAAAGAAAAAAAAAAAAAAAAAAGAAAAATACAAAAGTTTAAATTGGATCTTTGATGGACCAAACAGGAATGAAGATCAAACTTCAAATCCATATATTTGGCCTATTAAATTAAAATTGAGAAATTTATACTTTTTACTCTATTTTTTATTTTAATTATAAAAATACAATCATTGAAAATTTTTTATAAAAATACTGCTTTTTAAAATTTATTTTTATAAATATATTTTATATACTTAAAATATATGTGATATATAGGCGACATATATGTAACATATACTTCAAAAGAAGTATTTTTGCAATAAAAAATTTTTAAAATGAGTATTTTTATAAAAAAAATTTTGATATGATAGCATTTTTATAATTAATTTTATTTTTTGATATATTTTTGTAATTTTTCATTAAAATTGGTGAAACTGTTTAAACTTCTCAAATTTTTAAAATCCATATTGCATAATTTATTTTATTAAAAGTATCAATATACTTTTAATAATTTAAATTAAATATTTTTATAAGGAATGTCAAGCGCAAATTTTCAAGACATGATCGCTTCAAAAGAATTATGCGAACAAATATCAAGGTAGCATTTGTAGACATGGAAATTTTGAAGGTCCTAATTAAAGCAGACTTATATTTTTATTTAGTAATTAATTTAATTTAATTTAATTATTAAGTAAATATCAAATAATAAATCAAATATTAAGGAACATGAATTCAATTAGGAATTTTAAAGATTTTTTTTTTGAGAGAATGACTTTTGCATAGTTCAACAATTTTTAATGATTTTTGCATAGTTTTTAAAAAAACATTAAAAGTTTTGAGAAAATTAGAAGGAGAATTACAAACTTCAATTACACTTGATTTTATATAAAAAAAAAAGTCTTTAAAAGTCATCAAAAGCATGTTAGTAATAGAAGTGAATGACCTTTTGAATACATGTTTACTTTTATAAACTGAACATTAGTTATGATCAAATATCTCATTATTTTTATAGACTTTTTAAAAGTCATTATTGAATACACCATGACTTTCAAAAAGTCTTTAAAGTTATTATTGAATACATATTGACTTTTCAAATCCTTAAAAGTTATTATTTCTCCTAATTGAATACACCAGTGTACATGTCAAATATACAATTGCCAAATTTAAAGAAATGATATTTCTTTTACATGAATAGTCTAATTGTATATAAATGAATTTAACTAAATAAAAGATATATTATTTCCTTTTATGGTTCAAACAATCATAAATGCTCATCCCAATTGTCCTATAAATAGAGGAGCTCAGTCTTCATTGAGGACAGACACAAATCTGTGAGTATGATTAGATGACCAAGAGGGGAGTGAATTGGCATTTTTCACCTTTTTTTAGGTGACTAATGTGAGATTACGTGACTGGGCTGATAAGATAATTAATTTTTCTATAAAGAATATTTCAGCTAAGAACTGAAGCCAACTACACAAATATCTTACTGTGCTGACTAGCACCCTGAAGATACTTACAGCAGTAGGCCAGTGCTTATATACAAGAGCCTAATACAATTTCTTAATGTAAAGAATTACCAATTGATTGAGAAAATAAGAGATAAAATAAGGATAAGAAGCTTAATAGAAAAACTTAGCAAAATATACTTATTTCACTTTTAGTGCATACAGTTAGGGACCTAATGCAATGCAAGTTATTGAGAATAAATATGACACAAGGATTTATACTGGTTCAGCACACAGGCCTACATCCAGTCCCTAAGAACCAATAGTTCTGAGAGTTCCACTAGTGTACTCTTTTCAATTGGCTAGAGCAAAGCCTTACAGTCCTAACTGATTAAGGACCTAACCCAGGAGAATTATACCTTTTCTCCAATCCCTCTGAATTTTCCTAAGGCTTTTGAAAATCTCACATCCATTTCCATGAATAGATGGTCCTCATAGACTTTCAATTGGGCGGCTATGACACCCCTAATACAACACAGGCTTAATTAGGTGCCTGAAGGGCCTGTACAATCAGCTTGTTTGAAAAATACAAAGAAAAATAAAATATTTATTACAACATATCCTACAATGGATCAATAACAATGAAGTTTTAAAGAATATGTTGAGATGAAAGAATTTAAAATGAAGGACTCAAGCTTTAAATGATTTGAAATAACTGCACACTTGAGATAAGAAATAAATGCATAATAAATTCTTTCAAAAGAATGAGAAAAGAAAAGATAAGAAATTCAAGACAGGTGATAGAAAGAATTAAATGTTGTTCTTGAAAAATCTGAAAAAATTCAAAGCTCAATCTTTTCTCATCAATGGCCTCTATCTTTGTTGTTCTATTGGCCTCTATCTCTTTGTTGTTCTATCTTGCATATGTAAAAAATGATTTTTATAGAGGCAATAAAAAAAAGAGTTGTTAGAGGGAGAAAATATTATATTTCAATTTAAAAGTTTCCAACAGTTATATGTCACTCAAGGAATAACTGATTTGACATGTGCTTTTTGCTGGAAACTAGACTTTTTAGCCTTTTTAATTTTCTAGCCGTTTGATATGTAGAAGTAAAAAGGTTTAGTTCAGTTTATGCTTTCAATCAATGATTATTCTTCCTTAACCTGTCAATGACCTGATCTCTCAAGTCAATGGCCTGATTAGTTAAGGATCTTATGCATGAAAATTTTTTATTTCATGAAAAGACTTGTTTTATGCATGAGTATGTTGATACTGGTCCATTTTAGACTTTATCTAAAACTTGTCTTCACTTAGGCACCTGATGGATCAGTTAGGTTGCTAACACCGGTCTCTTAGGTGACTAATGATCTGCCACTTGACGCTACTGAAGCTAGACTGCTTTAAGGACCTAATAACATAGCTTTGACCTGCATAAACCTGTTAGTGAACTTAAACATATCAATAAGTTTTGTGATCATCAAAATTCGAATGCT
>CAOJBK010574078.1:0-15465 GCA_948294925.1 Codiaeum variegatum | reverse complement strand
AAGCATTCAAAGACTACACTAGTCTTCATGCTCTCACTAGGCATCTTCATGGGTTGAACCCTCTTTTGCACTTGCATCTCCACATCCCATGTGTACATACGTATCATTGACATACCAATGCTAGATTATAAAGAAAAGATTGCCCTTAGGCTCAATGAATTTGAAAATAACCTAAATAAGTAATTAACTCTTAATTACATTCCCTTAATACATAAAAGAATATTACATATCCCATAAGTTCATTCATTATGTTAAAAGTCCATGATCATCCATACATACCATGACAAACACATAACATCAATATATAAGACGTATATATTATTTATGTGTTTAAATTTAAAATTTTTTTGGAACACTTCCAATCATTTTTTAATATTTCATATTCACTATAAAGTCCAATTATGCTCACTAGAAACATTACTTGAAGGCCTAGAAAAAAAATTATCATAGGCATGCAAAACTCAACTTTCACGAGCGGTGTCACGACCCGTGACATCGACTGTGAGAGGCATTTTTTCAGAAATTTTTCAAGCATTTTACACCTAACAAACACAAAAACACAACCATGGTTTTGCACAATTAATTGGGTGGCTCCAATACCACTTGAAGGGTGAATATGGAGTCGCGCAGCGGAAGCCGAAAAAAAAATTCCAGCACTCTGTCCAGCAGTGCTGCTGGACAGTGCTGGGATTTTGTTTTTGGCTTCCGTTGCGCGACTCCGTATTCGCCCTTCAGAATAAACTCTTGATAAGTTCTTAAAGATGTGGGCAAGTAAAGGCAAAATTCATTAGAAAAAACAAATGTCAATTTGTGGGGTTGGTTAGTGTGGAGAACGTATATTGATGTCTCAAGATATAAGAGACAAGTCTGAGACTAACCGTAATGGTTACTTCCCTCGAATATAATGATATGGAGATATGGTCTTAACTGTCATAGCATACCTCTGATTGTGGCAAAATTTGCGGCGCAAAACTCATAGATAATGAGTGAATTTTGACTATTGTAAGGAAAGTGGTAATAAGAATTGATCCTTGCGACTGAGATGAAATAACTAAGGGACAATGTGAGGTCATCTCGGAAGCAACTAAGAGTTAAATGGAGTAGACCATTTAAGGGATGAGTCATCATAGTTGGAAACAGAGTTAGAGAACAATTTAGAGAACAATTTTTTGTATATTGATTAACAAAATACAACAAGTATACTAATATGTCTATAGCCAACTAATACACTAAGAAGTTGAGAATAATAAGAGTTATAACATGTATAAAACTCTAACTTAAAATAGTAGATAATATTATTTATCAAATACACCCCCACAAGCTGAAGGCGAAGAGGAACACAACCAAAGCTTGTCATGTAAATGTAAAAACCATGCCACAGTGAGAGGTTTTGTCATGACATCCGCCATCTGGTCATCATAAGAAATTAAGGCCACAGTCAATATTCATGGCATGGTGTCTAACAAAATGAAAATCAACCTCCACATGTCGTGTTCGCGCATGAAAAACTGTATTAGATGATAAGGAAACAACACCCAAATTGTCACACCAAACATATAGAACATGAATAAAGACAACAGCAAGTTTTAAAAAGAGTTTACACATCCACTTCAACTCAACACAAATATTTGCCACGACTTTAAATTCAGACTCCGTAGAAGATCGTGCCACCATTTTTCGCTTTCTTGAAATCTACACGATTAAGTTATTACCAAAGTAAATTAAAAAAATCAGTCAACCGTCTATTATTAGGATAACTAGCCCAATTAGCATCTGAAAAGGCTAAGAGTTCAAACCTGATACAATTCCTTTAAGATACTGTAATACTCTTTACAGAGCTTTAAGATGATTTTTCGTTGGAACGTGCATAAACTGACTAAGTTTATTAGCTGCGAACAAAATATTCGGGCAAGTAACAATAATTTATTAAAGACTTCCACATAATTAGTGATACTTATTTGCTTCATGCTCAGGGAGAGGCGCACCTGATTCTTTTGAACGTAGCGAACCCACAGCCGTAGGTGTAGCCACAAATTTGCAATTTTCCATTATAGCATTCTTTATAACTTCAGCAATATAGTTCCCCTTACTTAAAAATAAACCATTTGCTTTCCTTGTGACCTAAATACCTAAGAAGAAACTTAACACCCCCAGGTCCTTAAAAGCAAACTCTTTTTACAGCATTTTAATAAAACTATTAAGCATATCATCATCATCATTACAAGTAATAATTACATCATTGACATAAACTAACAAGAAACAAGTAAAATTGTTTTAACAATAAATAAATAAATAAGAATCAACTTCAGAGGTTTGAAAACCAATTGAATGTAAGAATTTACCAATACATTAAAACCATGCTCTAGGTGTCTACCTCAGGCCATAAAGTGATTTTTTGAGGTGACATACATACTTTGGATGAGATTTATCAATAAAACCTTGCAGCTGCACCATGTACATCGTTTCTTATATTTCACCATTTAGAAAAGCATTACTCACATCTAATTCATGAATTTTCCAACCTTTTGTCACCGCAACAGTCAATACAGCCTGTATTGTTACATGCTTTACCACATGACTAAAAGTTTCATGATAATCTAACCCATATTCATATGTGTATCCATGAGCAACCAATATTGTTTTTAATTGGTCTATTGTACCATATGCTCGTCACTTTACCTTGTAAACCCATCGGTTTCCCACAACTTTAGCATTAGCAGGTGGTGGAATAAGTTACCATGTTTGGTTACGTGCCAAGGTTGCCATCTCAGTTTGCATTGCTTTTATCCAACCTTAAAACTTAATTTCTTACTTAAATGAATTAAGTTCAATAATTAGTTGGTAATTGAAGGTCAATGTTGTCATCAAATTAAGCATCTGCCATTTAAGAGGATTGGATCAAAGGTTCATTGGATGGGTTCATATGGATTCAATATTTTTCGGCAATGATTCTGGTGTTGTTGGTGAGGTAGGCGTGTTTTCAGGTGAGATTTGTAAAGATGTATTGTCATTTGATGAATCAAAAAATCATTAAAGAGTTTTTATCCTTGTAAATGTTGTTCTATCCTGATTCTAGGGAATGGTAATGATTTGGGATAAGAACGGCTAGGCAATTTCGATTTATATGAATGAATTACAATTTAAAAACTTGTTAGTATGGATAAGGAAGGTAATATAGATGAGGTGATGGTGTTGTGGTCGAATTTGTCTACTGAATTTAGATGAAAACTTGGTTGCCTAGTGGATAAAGAAGTGGTTGATTTTGTGTTGGACAATGATCGTGAGTCGGTTTTGTTTTGGAATGTGAAACTAAGTTAGAAGGAGAATAAGAGTTTGAATTAATCAAGTAGCGATAGTTACTTGGCTTTCCAAAAACACAAGTGAACTGAGGCCCATCTGTAATGATTTGTAACCATGAAAAAGTTGTGTTGGCTGTCTGACTTTGTGAAGCTGATTGCATACCTATAACATCTTTAAATGGGAATGATTTCTCATCAAACTCGCAATGTCTAGAGATTTATATTTTACATGTATGCATATCTAAACACCTGTACCCAAAGTGATTTAAAGAATACCTTAAAAACACACTTTGAGTTGCTCAAAAAGAGAACTTACTATGATTATGTGGATGCAAGAGTGGGTAAATAGCACATCTAAATTTTTTTAAAAACACATAATCAAGTTTTGATTTAAATAACAATTTAAAAGGAATATAATTTTTTAATGATTTGGACGACATTCTATTGATTAGAAAAATTGAAGTCTCAAATGCATATTCCTAATACTTAAATGGTGCTCCACTATGTCCTAATAATGCTAACCCAATGTCAACTATATTTCTTATTTTTTTTCAGCATTACTATTTTTCTCATGAGTATGCGGACAAGTAATACGATGAGAAATTCCTTTAGCTTTGAAAAAAGTATTCACATATTGATACTCACCTCCCCAATCAAAATTAACAACCTTAATTTTCCTATCAAATTGTCTTTCAACTAACAACTGAAATTGTTTAAAAGCTTCAAGAACATCACTCATATTTTTAGTCAGAAATAACCAAGCAAAAGAGAATAGTCATCCACAAAGATCACAAAATAATGAAAACCATAACAAGAAACTAATGGTATAGGACCCCACACATCCGAATGGATTAAATCTAAATGTCCTTGACTCCTATGATATGTTAAAGAAAGTGATTTTCTATGAAGTTTTCCTAACAAACATGACTCACATTTATTCAAAGACAACTTTTTTTTACGAATAAGGCAATTTAAATTGGTTAACTAAATGATGCAGAGTTTGATAATACAGATGGCCTAGACACTGATGCCAATATTATAAGATTGTCAGGTATGCAACAACAGTCAATAGATTTCAGTTAGTTAATGCACCTTTAAACTTGTATAATCACAGTTTACTCTTGCATTGGAGAAACACTTCCTTAGTTTTCAGGTCTTTAACAGAACAATCATAAGGGTGAAATTCAAAGAAACAATCATTGTCAATACAAAACTTTTGGACATATAATAGGGGTTTAGTAATTGTTGGAACACATAAAACACCATGCAAATTTAATTTTATTGTTTTAGATTAGAGAGAAACATTACCAACATGTGAAACAGGCAACTGTGACCCATCACCAACAAGTAATTGTTCCTTACCCTTGTAGTCCTCGATAATACTAAGAGATAAAATATCAGGAATCACATGAGTATTCATTCCGATGCCAAGATACCAACTGAACTATGAACTCGGTGCAACAAAAGAAACATAAGTGTGGTTTGCTTGAGTTTGGTTGCTATTAAAGAGACTGCATCTTGGCCGATTACATGGTTGTTGGAATCGAGGATCAAACCGTCGTCAACATTCAATGGATGAATGGTTGTTCAAACTGTAAATTTGGCAGTTGTTATTTGATCAAAAATATTGATTATAGCCTCTTTCTACCCCTTTGTTTCCAAACATACCTTTTGCACTATAAAAACAGAAATTATCAGGCACAGGACCACGTTGAGTCAATTTCACCTGCGATATTTGTGGTTGTTGCAATTTCAGAAGCAATTCATGTGAAATGAGCTGTCCATGAAGTTCATTTTAGTTTATTAGTTCCACCCTTTGCTGCAAAGCTTCGATAATGCCATTATAGTCCGCACCAAGTTTTCGAAATACTATTGCATTAAATTCTGAAGGAGCAATCGATTGTCCTGCTAAGGCCAATGAATCGGTAATTACTTTTGCTTGATATAAATATTGAGATATTGATTTATCATCTTTGGACAGATTATGAAGTTCGATGTGCAATTGAGTTTTGGTGCTGAACTTACTATGCCATAAGTCGAAGCTAGAGCTTGCCAAACTTATGTGGATGAGTTTAATCTAATAAGTAGCTAATATATCTCGTCAGTTATTGAGGATAGCGACCAAGACATCAACAACTGATCTTTGCCAAACTAAGTAATATATTCTAGGATAAGTTCTTGTTGATTTGTTGTGGGATTTAGAATCTCTAGGAGGCGCTACATTAGCACCATCGATTAGTCCATGTAGGTCATAGAAATTCAAAAGATGAGTGAATTGCAATTTCTATGGAATGTAATTTTTTAAGGTAAGAATAATAGAAAAATTATGTTGAATGTTAGTGGTATTGATTGTGGAAGTTGAAGAAGAAAAAAGAGAAGGAAGAGAAGGTGCAACAATGGTTGTAGTTGACGATGGAGATACCAAGTTGGAAGAAAGTTTGATAATGAATTTTTGTATATTAATTAACAAAATACAACAGTTGTACTGATAAGTATATAGCCAACTAATACATAGAGAAGTTGAGTATAACATGAATTACAACTTGTATAAAACTCTAACTTAAAAATAGTAGATAATATTATTTATCTAATAGTCATACGCTGATCGAGTCTACCACCGTAAAATGATAAGAACAAATATTTTGTCTTTAATTGGAGAGTTAGATATATCATTTTTTTTAAATATATATAGACTTATTAAGTCATAATCTAAGTAGGTGCATTAAGGAATCTTAGTAGGATGACACCCCTATAACACCCCCGTATGACTACATTCAAAAAATATTATCAAAATAGGGATAAAGAAATTGAATTGAAGAAGTCTCGCCCATGAGGATGAACAACATAAATAAATAAAACTATTTTATCGAGTCAAGTTCGAACTTATTTGAAAATTTTATGTAATTGAGTTATGCTCGAGTGTAATATTGTATCAACTCAATTTGATTCAAGTTTAAATTTAAAAAATTTACTTAAGTTATTAGAATCAAATTCGAACTCAAGGGTTCTAATATTCTACTTGGCTTGTTCATATCCTCTCTTTTCTCTACTAGACTTAGTTTATTATACCTCTACTTTCATACACTAAAATTTTATCTCTATCTTTGATACTATGTCATTAAAAGAAGACGACTATCCAAAACAAATATGTTATAATTTGTTTTTGAAAAAGGAATGATGCAAAGGGAGGGGGAGGAAAAAGAAAATTTTCTAACTTACTGGTGTTATTAATATATAGAAGCACAATATACTGTTTTGAGAAGACTCATAAAATCTTCATCAATGAACCTCTTAATTCTTTATTCTAGCTAGTTTGGAGGAAAAAATAAAAAAAGAAAGAAGCTAAAAAATTGGCCCATGGCATGTAGACAATTCAAAGAGACCCAAATAATTTTAAATACAATAGTTTGAAGTAATTAGCATTACTAAAAAAAGACAAGGCCTAATTCACAATTTAGCCAATAATCGTGGCCCGCTATAAAAATTAATAATGGTATCATTCAAAAGCCTTGTTAGCCCAAAGTTGGTGAGAATAAAATAATTGATATATTCATGACAAAATTCATATTATTAATTTGGATAAAGTATTGTTTAATTTTTAGATTTTGACTAAATTAATATTTTAGTCCTTATATTTTACAAAATTAACAATTTAGTTCATTTATTTTGATTTTTCTAACACATTAATCATTTTATCTTTTTATTTTATATTTTCCCATTATTTTTAACAAATAGCTAATGTGGTTACTATATATAGTCGCGATATGACTGACTAAAATTACAAACTGAAAATATTATTACTTATTCAATCAATTTCTTAATGTATAAACTTTTCAATTTTGTTTGCAAAATAATTAACTGAATGAATGATTTTTTTTAGAAATATATATTCGATTAATTATATTTTGACTATATTTGTGGACCTTTAGCAATTTCCCAAAAAGTTAATGGGAAAAGATAAAATAAAAGGACACAAGGGCTAAATTACTAAAAAAAATTAAAATAAAAGGACTATTTTGTTTTCTCCAAATATATAAATTAAAATGTTAATTTGATTAAAATCTATGAGCTAAAAGTATTTTAATCTATTGATTTTCATAGTTTGTTGTGTAAAAATAAAATTTTATTATAATACTTTAATGTTTTAAGTGAATAAATAAGTAAAATAATAAATTATAATATATGTAAAAAAATAGCAATATAATTTTAAGTGAGGAGATTACACCAATCAACTCATGCTCTATTATCTTCACATGATTTTTACTGAACTGAAATTATTTTTACTGAATTTATTTTTGTTGAATTGAATTTTACTAATTAAAACTGATTTTTAAAACTTTTTTTTTGTTAATTGTTGATTAAAAATATTTTTTACTAAACTTATTTTTGCTGAATTTATTTTTACCAATTAAAATTAATTTTTACTGGTTATAATTGATTTTTACTTATTAAATTTGATTTTCACTATTTCACAAAAAAAAAATTTTATTGTATACTTATTTTTTTAAGTTAAAGAGAACACGGTCTTAAGATTGTTAAAAAAATAGTGAAACTATAATAGTCCGTTTGATATAGAAAATTATTTAACTAATCTATAATATTGATACATAATTTTATATTTGACATTCATTATTAGGGTGGAGGTTATAACTCAAATGTTTAGGACCCGTTCGGTATCATTGTGATTTTCTATTTTTTGTTTATGTTTTCAAATTTCAAAAATTAAAGTATGAAAAACATTACTAAAAATATATATACTTTAACATTTTATTTTATGTTTATAAAAAAAATAAGTTAAAAATAGAAAACAGAAAATCAAAAATAAAAATTTATGATTTTAAAAATATTATTTTTATTTTTTAAAAAATAAAAAAATAAAAAACGGTACTGAATAAGCCCTTAATAACTCTACTAGATAGGTGTCATTAACCCATTTTTTACTGGCAGTTTTCTAACAACATTACTAATCTTATTAGTTATTTTATAAAATATATTATTTTTACCTATTAACAAATTTATCCAATCAAACTTAAAATAAAATTTAAAATAAATAATTTCATAGTTTAAGTAGGATGGTTCAAATTCACTACAAATATTAGTTAAATTTATAAATCACCTATTCTTAAATTAAAATGTGATTTAGTGTATGATCAATTTCATTCAAATCTATCATACATGATATCATAACATATCATATATTATATAAAATAAGTTTCAATCACGTGATATGTAGAGTAGATTTAAAAGAAGAAAAAAATATATAATTTAAATTATCAGCTAGTTTAATGAGAGATTGTCCTTTTATCGATGCAAGCATTTTTTTTGTAAAACACTAATTTTAAAATGATGAACCAAAATATGCAAAATATAATTTAAGTAGTAAAAAATATGAAATTTATAAAATTATATTAAATTAACTATTTAAAATTTTAAAATTAATTATTAAATTCATATTTAAAAAAGAAAATCATATTTATGAATTTATTATATAAACAATGAAATCTAAATAATTGGATTTCGAGTGGTGTGATCCATCAGTAAATAATTTATGTTTATAATTACACGTTTCTCGAAAAAATGTGAAAAATAAAAGTTTGATTTAGACATTAATCATCTTAAAAGTTAGTATAATAAATGATAAACTCGCTCTCGGTCTAGATGATCCCATTTCACGCTGGTGGCCAATATTTTACTCAAGAGGCCGATCCCTGAGACGATTGAGTGAGTTAGGATGAGGTTGACCCCTCGACCTCAACAAGAGAAGGAGTTTGACCTGACAGTAAAAATAAGCAAAATTAAGAGAAAACTCATAAATATCACGCTCATATTCCTAAAATCAACGGATATCAATCCATTATTCTATTTTATAAGATTTGATAACAATCCTCACGGTTATATAAACTAATTTAAATTATTAGAAACATGTTAATCACTCAAAATTCTATTTCTCCGTATTGAATCTTCCAAATAGATTACTAACTTAAATATCAAAATAGCTGTCGTTAAGATATCTGCATAGTCTTTAGAACCCTAAAAAAGTTCAGAGGCATCAATAAATTAGCTTATTTTTTAATAGTTGGAAAGAAGATTTTGGCAATCTTAATTGGACCTCCATCTATTTTAATTTTTGAAAAACAATGTAAATTAAAATTTAAAAACCTTCATTTCTTTTTCATCTTTCATTAACCATGTTCCACAATCCATAGATTAGCATTTTAAATAAATTTTCTCAATTATTTAAAAAAAAATCCCAATTGATGATGCACGGTGTGAGATAAAAAAAAACTAATAATATCAAATAAAAACAAATCTAACATAAGATTTAGTTTTTTTTTTGTCAAGTACATAAAATAACAATAAAAAATGCTACTACTATCCTTTAAGAAAACAACTAAATGTAGTTTGGCAAAAAAAAATTGTCAAATTGTAATAATATACTCCATCAATTCTTAAATAAGTTAATATTTATTTTTTATATTAACTTTTAAAAAATTAATTTATAAAAAAAATATTTTAAATCATAATATAAAATATATATCAATATATTCATTTTAAAAAATAATTTTATAATATTATTTTATAATATTTTTTTATTTATATATTTTAAAAATAATCAATATAACACTTGGTAACTAAGGTGCCAACACAGCGCCGCCACTTCATTTTTTTTATAAGACAAAAACAAATTAAATTAAAGTTTTTTAATTAATTCATACTCCAACGATATCCATGGTAGCACGTGTCACTGTCACAAACACAGCTCACGAATCAATCATATGCCTAGTCGTTTTCTTTATATTTCCCACAAATATGGAAAAAATATCTTAGTCAAGGGCGTTTTCGTCCTTACAAATCGAGCAATCATATTCTACAGCGAGACTCACGCTTTTCATTGAACAATATGGTTCCGCGTGTCAACCGTTGGACTGATTTTCGTGGATCTTAGATTTAAAATGATTTTTCCCCAAATTTTGATTCATTTGTTGGAATAAATTAATACTCTTTCTGTCCAAAAACATAGTCTAATTTGACGTTTTTATATAAATTAAAATATTATTTTTTATAGAAAAAGTTAGTTGAGTAAGTATTACTTTTAAAAAGTGTAAAATCTTTACTTGTTTAATTAACATTATCAAAATAAATTTTTAAAAAATAAAAAATTTATTTTCTGAAGTTGAAAAAAGTTCACTTCCTCAATAAAAATTTGTAAAATTTGACTTACTAAAATTGAATAAATAAAAATTAAAAAAGTAAAAAAAAATAAAGCCTAATTTATGAAAAATTATATACAAATCAAACAATCAATTAATACTTTCTAAGAAATTGTATATAATTTAAACAACCAATTAATTTTCAGGAAGTCAATTTTTAAAAAAATAACTTATTAGAAAGTTTATTTATTGGAAAGTACGATACATGATACAAACAATACCTAAGAAATTTTAGTTATTATAGTTGTTAAATTTAATTTAATGTGTAATTTTATTTTTTATCTTTCTTGTTAGTGGTCAGTACAAATATAGAGCTAGATTATAATAATTAATTAATAGTATTTTTATAAACATATTAATTAATTACTCATTGAAAATTGAAACTATGCTATAATTTGAAATATAAAAAATAGTTAAATAAGACTATCTTTTTGGGATAAAATGAGAATAAAAAAATATTTTTATTGAATTTTTATCCTTAAATTTAATGCTTGTATTTTACATCATTCTGTTAAAAGTTTGTGAAGTGCATTATTTAATAATCATGAAACATATATATACATTTTTTACTTTTTTGAAAACTAGTATTTTCAATAACGTGTTTCACACGTTACTAATATGATGATAGCAAAGAGAATTATATTATTCGTAATAAATTTAATTGATGTTTCAACTTTCAAAATGACTAACCAAGTGTTTGTACGAACTAAGCCACAATAAGACGAATATGCTTGCACACAAATAGAGAAAATGGAACAAGGATAAAGCTCTCTGGCTTTCATCTTGATGCTTAAGTCAATAGATATTATGAAGAGGAAAATAAAAATGTATATAATTTTTTTTCTAAATACTCTGAATACTATGTTTCTTAATAATTTTTTGTCTCTTAAGTTTAAGATCGTGGATTAGTATCAATAACCTTTTTTATATCTTAAATATGGAGGCCATGGTAGTGAATATTATAAAAAGACGTGCAACTTATGCATAACTACTAATGTAGCTTAGAATGTCATGAGTGAGCTACTTTTGTAAATAAAACTAACATGGCTAGCCATGTTTAGAGTCTGCTATTGTGCCTCTAAATTGGGTGAGGTAGACCAACATATACAATTCAAGGTCGCATGAGATGACGACTCCAAGCTACATAACATCACAAATAAAATATTTGAAATTATTATCGAGTATAAATGGTGGTTCAAAAAGTGAATTTGGTAGATAACTATATAAAAAAAAGAATGAAAACAAATAGATGGATTTTAAATTTAATTAAAAATTATAAATATAACAATTAATTTTGTTAGATCTAATATACTTAATACACACAATAGTTTCATTAAAACAAATTATGAAATTAAAATATATTAAATATTAAAATTATAGAACTATAGATTTCATATGATGTTAGTATCATATTTTAAAAAGGTTTGTATCAATTTTAGAAAAAAAAGTTTTTTTTGATGTTACCTTCTGCGGGCTATACAATAGGGGTAACTCTCTCCTTTATATAATAGCTTTTTGATAACTTTTTATATGTAAAAAAAATATTTTTTCAAATCGTGTCAAATTCATTTCATTAAATTTTAAGTATATAATTAAACAACAGAAAATAAGTATTTTTTGGAAACAAACAGAGCCTAAGTGATTTTTTTTTAATTTTGCTTTTAATATTTTTTTCATTAAAATTTTTCTTTTTGAGGTTTCTGAAATTTTCTTAACGTTTAGATTTTGATAGCACATTCATAGACTGGTTACTTCTAGGTCGCGCCACAGAGAATCAAACGCTGAAAATTCAAGTGTGAAAGCAACCGCCAAAACACTAGCCACCAGATCCAATATAATAAATCGCAGCTCACAATAATCAAAATGCGCCTGAAAGTTCAATTAATCTGAACCGTCAAACAATTTCATTGGAGCCCAAGCAGCAATCTACCCGCCCAAGTTCCAGCCTTTTTGTAACTTCCTTTTCTTTTACTTCTTCAGCTATAAAACCCATTAACGATCAGCAAAAACCGCTTTCATAGAATCAAACAAGAATTCAAAAAATGAACTACTTCGTGGCAAGGTCTGTAGTGCGTGGTCTACTTATTGATGGCGGTGCCGGCGGTGGTGCTGGAAGGTACATTTCGACGGCGGCGGCAACGGTGAAGCCGATGGAGATGATGACGGAGTTAAGGAACGGGCAGGGATCTTCATTGGGGGCTTTTTACTGGAGGAGGATGATGAGTTCTGCGGCGGAGGATGGGAAGGAGAAGGAGAAAGCGGCTGGGATACCGGCGGAGAAAGAGGTGGATTCGGCGGCGAAGAAGAGTGATGGTGCGGTGGTTTCGAGTTATTGGGGAATTGCGAGACCTAAGATTTTGAGAGAAGATGGGACTGAGTGGCCGTGGAATTGCTTTATGGTATGTGAATTTATGCCTCGTTTTGATCATGAATTTGAATGAAATTCATGTTTGGGTTTTTAGATATTTGAGTTTTGAATGTTTTGGAGTATTATAATTCATTAATTTTGTGAAATTCATTATTTAGAACTCATATATGAAATTCATGGAATTAAACAAAATTCATATATGAATTTTCAGATCTTTGGTTTCCAATAGCATTGTGCTTTTGAATTATAAGTCATGAATTCATAATTGTTTTTTCAGCATAAAATTCATTACTGAATTTAGACCTCAGAAATTCATAGATTTGAACAAAATCTACATGAATTTTTCAAACCCTTATTATTTTTTAATATTTTGAAATATTATGGGTCAGAATTAATTCATGAATTTGGCAAAATTCATAACAAAAATCTATAGTGACAAACAAGGGTTTCATGATTTTGTTTTGATTTTTTAGAAACAAAATGATGGTTTCTAATTTTTCCTTTATGAATTTTTATTGATGATTTTGGAGTATTACGCATTAGCTTAATTTTTCAAACAAAACAAAATATCTCTAATGAATTCATATTTAATGATTTTGTTTTTAGCAATTTATTGAGTTTTTTCTTTTTCATTAATTTTGAGTTTTTTGTGATTGTTTTTTAGCCATGGGAAACTTACAAGTCAAACACATCCATAGATCTCTCCAAGCATCATGTGCCAAAGACATTTCTGGATAAGGTTGCTTTCAGAACTGTCAAGCTTCTTCGAATTCCATCTGATATGTTCTTTCAGGTTCGTTCCGTTTCTCTCTCTTTGTAGAGAAATCTGTAGATCACTGTAAGTTTTTGGTTATTTCTTTTTAATAATCCTTCCATTGTTAAATGAAAATTTGGGTTGAAATTCAGATAGATCAGAGCTGTTTTTGTTTGAAACTAACATTATTAATGAAGAATTGTGCTTGTTCTCTTATGCTGGTGATGTTGTCTTTGTCAATGGGTAGGAACAAAATTGCCTTATCATGCTTAATAGGCCAAAATATATTATTTTGGACTTGATTCTTTTTTTGGAAACCATGTTTCTTATTGTTTTATTTATAGTGTTTTTTTTTTGTGACTAAATTATTATTTATAGTGTTTGATGATATATAATGTAATTATCCTTTATCCTTGGGAATTGCTTAATTTCTTTTTATATTCTATTGTCTCTTTACAAAAGTTTCCCCTGTTTTGTTGATTATTTTGAGTGTGGCTTTATGAATTTCTGGGAAAACATGAGCCTCTGGACATCGGTTTTTTCATTTAACCTGGGGATGGGACATATGTTCACTCAAACTTTTTGTAATTATACACGCAGTGATGGAGTTAGGGGGATAGAGGGTGTCAATAGCCGGCCAACCTCCAAAATACAAAAAATTGAGGTGTAAATTATAAAACTTTAGTCATATATCATATTTGGCCTCCTTATTTGAGTTGAAAATTTTATAGATGCTTAATTGCAAGTATCAACTCAATTTAAATTTTAGTTTGTGAATTTCGGTCATCATAAAAACTCTTCTGGCTTCGTTATTGTTTTCTGATGGTTATGTAAATATGAAACGTATTGCAGAGACGATATGGGTGTCATGCCATGATGTTGGAAACTGTGGCTGCTGTTCCTGGTATGGTAGGAGGGATGCTGCTGCACCTAAGGTCTCTTCGCAAGTTCCAACAAAGCGGTGGTTGGATCAAAGCCCTGCTCGAGGAAGCAGAGAACGAGAGGATGCACCTCATGACAATGTTGGAACTTGTGCAGCCTAGGTGGTATGAAAGGCTTCTGGTCCTTACAGTGCAGGGAGTGTTCTTCAATGCTTACTTTGTGCTTTATCTACTCTCTCCCAAACTGGCTCATAGAATTACTGGGTATTTGGAGGAAGAGGCTGTACACTCGTATACTGAGTATTTGAAAGATATAAAAGACGGTAAAATTGAAAATGTTCCATCTCCTGCTATTGCCATAGACTACTGGAGGCTGCCAAAGGATTCAACTTTGGAGGATGTTATAACTGTGATTCGCGCTGATGAAGCTCATCATCGTGATGTCAACCACTTTGCATCTGTGAGTATTGCTAACTATTGATCAAATTTTTATCCGTGTTTGGGCTCATTAGTTATGCTCTCAATTCTGGCACAATTCTTTCTTCATCAAACTACTACTACTACAATTTTTAACAGCTGAAACCGACTAGATAATGCATTGTGATTTAATGTTATGTTTCTGCTCAATTTTAACATTCTTTTTGCTGATTGATTTTGTGGGAACATGTCGATCCCGAGTCTGTTACCAGGGAAATATGTAATAACTGTTAGGATGTCTCTGTGTGATAGGAATTTTTATTATAGTCATCACTATAAAGGACTAAGAAGGATAAGTGAGGGGAATTGTTACAAACTCCTCTCAGTATTTTCGTGCAAAATTTAGAAGACAAGCTATATAAAGCATTATAATAGAAATCTTTAGTGGGCTCTTAATTTTGATCTTTGCTTCATATTTTTGTCACTTTCTGGCCTTGAAGATGATAACTGTTCAATGCTTTAAGGAAAATTGTTC
>CAOJBK010573740.1:0-11270 GCA_948294925.1 Codiaeum variegatum | reverse complement strand
AATGAATGATTAGAATTGAAAGTTTTCCTGAAAGCTTAATCAGATTTTTAACTTTTTTTTTAAACCTAATCAGATTTTTAACTTAATTTGAAAACGGTTTTGCTATTGACTGAGCAATTTATAAATTAATAATTTAAATTTTTAAAAAAAAAATTCTCAATTTTTTTAAAAGTTCTATATATATATATAATATGACGCTTTAACATTCTCATAAATGTGTCCATATATTTAAAAATTACAAAAAATATTATTCTATTAGTTCATAATTAACTGTTCTATTTTGATTTTAAAGGTCAAAATAAAAAAATTTTATCATTAATTTCTTTTTAAAAAATAATATTATAATATATAAATGAAATCATAAGTTTTTATAAAAAAAAACATTTTTATGAAATTATACTATAATTTTTTTAACAAGATATAATAGTAAAAAAAACTAAGTGTGAGACCGCAAAAAGACAAATTATAATTGGACAGTTAATTATAAATAGAAAGAGTAATAATTATCTAATTAATTAATTTTAACATTATTATTAAATCAAATTATTATTTTTCAATTCATTAATTTATCATCTCACCCAATTTAAAAATGATATTCTGTCCTTTTCAAAAATATAATCTTATTTATCATTTTTATAGAAATTAAAAAATTATAATTATTATAATTAATTTTATATATAAACTTTTTTACTCTATTATTAATGGTCGATAAAAATATAAAATTAAATAATAATAATTAATCGAAAATATTTTTGTAAACAGATTAATTAATTACTCATTAGAAGTTAAAATATGATTATAATTTGAAACAAAAAAAAGTAAGCAAATATAACTATTTTTTTAGAAGGAATGAGTATTCTATCATCCGTGCGTGGTATGTCATGTAATTACCAAAATGCTCTCAAACCAAAGAATAAATATAATTATCCTTAGATATTTAATAAATTATGTTAACATAAACATAATTATTTTTAATTGAGTCAGACACAATTACATAATTTAATAATGTAATTCTAAATTAAAAATGAAAGTGAAAAAGAAATGGTTGACATTAAGAAACCCATTAGCAATTTAATGTAAGATTGTAAAAGGATGACAAACATGATTCCAAATCGATCACTATCAATCACATGGGAACCTTATAGTTTGGTCGGCTGTTTAGAGTTTAAAAAATAAGTATTAATTCTAAAATGATCTTTTAATTTTTTATAATTAAAATACTTAAATACTTTTTTGCAATGAAGGGCCAATGGATTTGTCAAAAAAAAAAACCAATGGATTAGGAATTAGTCATTTTCTTGACACACAACGTATAAGTGAAATATCACCTAATATAAAAGAGAAAACTCGAATCAAATCGCTCAATTATACTCTTCCTTAAACATTTTTAATTATACTCTCAATATAACACAATTTCAACACATTAAAAAAAAAACTCTTGTCAAAGAGCTAGAACATGCAATATTATGCAAGATTCCAAGAGATTAATTACTAGTAATTGGTGTCCTTCACATGGAATTGATTCCTTTTTAAAAAATATATATATATTCTCTTAATTTGATGTGTGGTCCATAATCACTCTATATGTCCATTAGCTTACTAGAATAATTAATTAATTAGTTAATGTTTACTTGGATGGGATAATTTGTATTTGAGTTGTCTAATGCTCCTTTTCTTCAAAATAATTGTCATTCAAATTTTATTTTTCAATTTATTTATCATTTTAAAATTTCAAGAATGCATTCATAGTTTCTCTAATTTTTATTCTTTATTCATTCTATATTAAAAATTTACACTAATTATTTTTATATCTTTATAAAATCTGATAGGATGTACTAAAACTCTAAAGAGCATGTAGAAAATAAAAAGAAGAGATAATCATTTGTTTATTACTAAAATTACTGCTGATACTGGAAGAAAAAAAAAGCCCAAAGAGCCATTTTTAATTGTCTTTCCTTTTTAATTTTTCTCATAGTTGGACATCTTTTGATTATCTCTTTATTTAAGATTTTTTTATTATATATATTCTGCCTGTAATTACAGCTGTAAATTATTATATATATTAATATATTTTTTCTTATACTAGGCCTAGAATTAAGGGACTTGATTTGATTATTATATTAGACTCTAAAATTAAGGAATATGATTATTCTTAAATGTCTATATATTGTAATTCTCAACAGAGAAATATATAAAATATTTTTCAGAAATTATCTTTTAATTTGTCATGGTAGCAGAGCTAAAATTCTGAAATCATTTCATCTTGTGTCTGATTCCTTGTCTAAGTCTGAGATTTTAGTATTTTGTTCTTGATTTTTTTGTGTTCTTCGATCTTGTTTTCTTGGATCTAATTTCTTAGTTATTGTTTCTTGTCCAATCATATCTTTAGAATGATCTGAACATTTTCTTGTTCAATTTAATGGCAAAAACTATTCTGTCTGGATATTCTAATTTTAGATCTTTGTCAAGAGAAAGGAATTGTGGGGTCATATTGATGGGACAGATACAACGCCTAATCGTGAGAAGGAGAAAGAGAAATATGTGAAATAGGCATTTGTTTATTACTAAAATACTTTGTTTATTATTGTTGATACCGGTGCAAAAAAAAAAAAAGCCTAAAGAGCAATTTTTAAGATCCCAAAATGAACCAAGGTTTCAGAGGGCCTTCGCAAGAGCCCTTGAGCGAGTAAAAGGCCAAAAACCTAAGTTTAAAGACTCCTAATAGGCCAATCCTAATCTAGGCTTTCGTCCCAAGCCTCTTGGTGACCCTAAGCCTTCAACAGGCCAGTCCTTCATTCTAAAGCTTGTCTTAAAGTCCCTTGGCAAGGTCTCAGATTGATAATGGGTCAGGCCTTTATTCCAAGGCCTTTGTCCCAAGCCTTAGGCGAGGCTTTTGTTTGACAATGGACAAGACTTCTCTAAGGCCTTCATTTCAAGCCCCCTGTGTGAGACACCCAACTCAGGATCAGAAGAGTACTCCAACTCTCTTAGGCTGAAAATGGTCATACCTGCTATGAGTCTAATTCATGAGGCCCAAAATTGAAACCCATGATCATCTTTAGAAGACCTCTAGCAGACGGGCCAGACCCAAGGAGTATGTCTTCAAGCCCAAGTCCAACCAAATGATATCTTAGGGCAGGTCTATACCGCTTTAGAAAACTATATAAAAATCTCTAAATTCTACACTCAAATAATAAATTTTTATCTCTTTGCTTCAACAAAATGCTAGTTAGTTTTTTAGTCACTCGGACTGCCGCTGTTTCACCCTGAGTGATGGCATTTTGCCTATATCTCCACCTGAGAAGACGGTTGATAGCCTTGGCCTAGATCAACCCCATCCACCACCCTCCCCGTTGGACTAGGAGCTCTTTGTGACGGTGTTACCTATATTCGAGACAAGGAGAAAAAAATCCAATCAAAGCCCTGAAGATGGTGATCAACGGAGACATCATCATCCGACCCAGTAACATTTTTTATTTTCTATATATTTTATTATCTCATTTAATTGGTGCATATATTTAATTTTAACAAAAAAAATTTGAAAGAAAGCATGCAAGCTATTATTTCATTCATTTCAAACCGTTTCAATAGCAAAATAAGGAAGACTAAAGTATCATTTAGTATAATATTTTCTATTTTTCAGGAAATAAACTTTTCAAAAAATTATTTCTCAGGAAATAGATTATCCGCATGTTTGTCTACATGTAACTTGTTAGGAAATAGATTTGTTTATTTGAGTTTATATTTTCTTTAAACAAATAATAGTTTAAAAGATAATAATATCATTGAATTTAATTAATATATATATAATTATATAATTAAGGATTTTTATATTTAATTAGGATAAATATGTAATGTTGTATTTATCAAACTTCAGAAAGTCAAACTTCCTTAATTTCAAAGCATACTTCCATTAAACTTAAGAAAGGGGGATTTTATTTTCTAGGAAGAGTTTTTGAAATTAATTACCAAACAAGTCAAAATTATCTATTTTTAAGAAAGTTTTATTTCTTGAAATAACTGACATCATACCAAACAATACTTAAAACCTTAAATATACAATTGAGAATCAAACTTGCCGTCCCGAACTAAACAATGTGTTAGGAATTAGCCTCTCTTCTAACATAAATAGTAGTACTATTTGATTAATTAACAACGTTACAAGCAGATTTTTCGCCTTTCTTTGGCATTTTTCATAGTACCTGTTTCTAAAGGGAAGACTATGTCTTAATTTCTTGAAGATTTCACCAATTTCAACATTTTATCCCTTTCATTAAGGGATTTTATTTTATTTTATTTTCAGCATCCCCGTGAACTTTGAACTGGTTTATTTCAAATTTATAATTAAATTATTACTATAGCTTAGACTTTGGAAGAGATTGGAATCTAATTAATTCAATTATTAATTGATTTTTGAATAAAAGTAGATGATCAGGAATCAAACAGTGCACCAGAATATCTTAACTAGTTTAACGCCTCTGTAACACCAACATCATGCGCCTGAAAATCAGAATAAATAAATAAATAAAATGAAAGAATTACTAAAGTCTTACAGAAAACTTTACATAAACCTAAGTTTTCTCTACTGGAAAAATCCTCAAAAACAAGACTAGAGCAAAATTTGAGATAGGATGTCCACCAACGTGTACCACTCTCTCTTACAACAAAATTGGCTAAACTATCAGCTACCGTATTACCCTTCATATACACATGAGAAATAACAAAATCAATAGAAGCAACATAAGAAAGGTAGTAGCTCCAATCAACTCGACAAGACCAAGGAACGTTAGGCGATCTATTTTTGAAAAGATTCACCACATACATAAAATCGCATTCCATCCATAATCTGCACCATCTGAATTCCACAGCTTTCAGAGTAGCAAAGATTGTTCCACGAAGTTCCGCAACAAAAGCAAAAGAGGAATCAATGTGAACAGCAAAAGCTCCTTTACAGAAACCTCAAGATGTCCGAAAAATCTCTCCTGCACCAGCAATACCAAGAGCCTATGAGGCATCGACACTTCAAAATAGATGAAGAGTCAGTGTCTGACACTTCTCCGACACTGACACGTTTCTGACACATGTCCAACACGTTTTTGGCGTGACACGGCTTGGACACTCCGAGGTCAAATTTTAAATTATAAAATTTAATGTGTCATTTTAAAAATTTGCATTTTTTCTTTTTTTTTTTTTAATTTTATTTAACCTTGCTTTGAATACTTATTTTATCACCTATTTAAGAAAAAAAAAACATATTTTATCACCACGTCATTTTTTTTTCATTGAGTTAAAAGAGAAAATTAAAAAAAAAAAAAGAAGCATAATTCATGTGATTACTTCCAGCAAAAACAGAAGGAAATATTATCACATTTTAAACAATGATCACCTGAGTATTTTTGTTTTGTTCAAAAAAAATTAATTTACTTTTATTGTAAATTAGTATTAAATTATTAGGAAGTTTCTATTTTATCTTAGTAGGTTTAATTTTTTTTTTACATATATAAATTATTTTAATATAAATATGAATTGAAATGAAATATATTATTCCTTTTAACAATTTTAAAATTATATATTATATATTCCATAAAAAAATTATATAATATATATAATATGTGTCATTCTCATGTTGTATCCTCAAAAATGTTAAATTATCGTATCCTCATATATGTATCGTGTCATGTCCGTGTCCTGTATCTATGTTTGTGCTTCATAGCCAGGAGCACCTAACATTGTTCCATCTGTGTTACTTTCAATCCAGCCTCTCAGGAGAGGCTGCCATTTAATAGAAACAATAACATGTGCTTTCCGAGGTTGGCCTCTAACTCCCAAATTTCGAAACAATTGCAGCTCATCCACATTACCATTCATATGAACTAGTCTTATTTTATTTTATTTTATTTTATATCTTACATCTGTCATACTATAAAATAATTTGAAATTTGTTCTTATTTTGGAAATTTTGATTTCATCTCTTTATCGTAAAAAAAATTCTATTGGTAAAAAAATTTAGAATAAATGTTTAATTTGTCCTTTAAATTTTTCTCAGATATTTCATTAATAATAAAATTAATTTTTGATCTAATTTACTTTCTTAAGTTACAATTTTGAATCAAGTTACTCCAATCGTATCAAATTTAGCAAAAAAATTTGATTTGAATTGTATTTGAAATTTTATCTAATTTAATATAATTGGAGTGATTTGGTCTAAAATTACAAATTAAAAAAGTAAATTGGGCAAAATTTAATTTTATCTTTAATTACATATTTAGAAAAGGTTTAGAGGTAAATAAAATTTTTATCCAAAATTTTATTATTTCTCTGTTTATTTGTTTATGCATTCCAATACTATTTTTTTAGGGAATAAAAATTAGCAGTGGGAAGAGAGAAGTGCAAAGGAAAATGACATAAAGTTTGGTTAAGTAATAAAAAGAGAAGAATCCAAAAGGGTCTTAACTAAAAAAAAAGGTTAATTTTAATTGAAATTTTAGGAGAAAAACTTTGATTTCAGTACCTAATTTAATCCAAATTCAAAGGTATACAGAGTAGTGGCGTGTGGTGGGGGCTGGCGTTGGCTGCTCAAGAAAATGATGCTTTGTTCTATTATAACCTCTATATATGCTACTATATTTATTTAATTTTTTTTTTCAATTTTATTTCATATTTATGTGTAAAATATTTAACTTATATTTTGTTTGGTAGCTTTATTCTTAGAGATAGATTATTGGTTAATTTAATTTATTGTATAATGATATAATTTGAGGAAAAAAATAATATTAAGGTAGTTTTCTTTGTTTTCTTGTGGCATGAGAAAGAGAAAGAAAGGTTTTGTTGGCTTACGAATAAGATAAGAAGTATGAAAGCAACGTGAAGAAGAGATTATGGGGAAAAACTCTCTTAATTGGGTCAAGCTTTACAAATTACTATGGAAATTATGACACGTTAAATTTTTGATAAAGATTGATAAAGGTATTGGTATCCTTTTGAGAATATATACAAAAATTATCATTGATATTGATTTATCTAGCAAATTACAAGAAACATTATATGTGAAAATATCTAATCAATCTTATTTAGTTGATGTAATGCATGAAGGTTTACATACTTTATGTAAAATATTTTTTTTATTGGTCATTATTCTTATGATTGTAGACGAAATTTAAAATCTAGAAAAAATGTACTCTTACAAAATTTTATAGTTCATGCTGAGAAATGGACACCATAAAAGAGTGTCCCTATCACTATTTTAGATGATATTACCCTGTATCCACTAAGGGCCATGATGACCATTTGCAGGTTATACCTGCAATGACAATTAATATTGTTGAAAAAATTTCAGAGACTCCTTTTAAAGATGATGAAATTGTTCCAAGAGATGATGTTGAATATAAGAATGTTGAAATTGTTGTAGTCTATAAAGGATTAGCAATTGATGATTCTACTTATTACTAGGCATAAAACCTATCATGTTGTATAAGATGATAACAATCCTGTTGATGATATTTGTCAATGAAACAAATGATAAAGGTGGAAAAAATGTTGAACCTATAGTTGACTCTGAATTAGAGGATGTAGAATCAACTTGGATTATTGTTGCCAACAAGAAAAAACAAAACTCTAAGAGTGGTCAAAATTTTAATAGATCGAAAAATAAATATAAGTCTGCTCTCTCCACGAATAGAAAATTTCCATCAAATTTTGATATTTATATTAAAATTTGATATTTATACTGTCTTTTTTTTTTTTTTGCTCTTTGAAGTTGTTTATTCTTATTTTATTATACTTTTTCTTTTTATCTTAATAATACGGGGTTTAACTCTAGGTTTCAATTTTTTTTACCAAGTACTCTAGCTTTTAATTAAAAAATACGTATATGTATGATTTTTTTCACGGCAATTAGATTTTATTTAATTAATTAAAAGAGAATAATATACGAATTAAGTCAAAATTACCCAAAGTCAAAAAGTCAAACTCGCATATCCAAAACTAAAAGATCTAACCATATGTAAAAAAATTTCTTAGAAACTGAATATAAATAGAAAAGGAGCATACTTACAAAATTGTCGAGAGTTTACAATGCACTGAGACGTGACTAAAATCCAAACTCTTTAATAAAACCGAAAAAACAACAATAGAGACCGAAAATACAAGAATATACGAATATGAATGTTCAAATAGAGTAAGAAAATTCGACTGAATTATACCAAGCATATACTTTCAGAACATGCTGAAACCTCAAAATTGTGCACTCTAAATGTCCGATAAAAGACATAATTTATTTTCGGTGCAATTTAATACTCTAACTTATAATTTTTTATCAAATAATTTCAATTTGTATTAAATAATTATTTATTCAAAAATTAAACTAATATTTTATAAAAAAATTATTTAAATAATTTTCATTTTTTTATAAATAACTATTTTAAATTTTTATAAATTATTTTTTTTTATAGTAAGAGGTTCATTTTAATCATATACCATAAAGATTAGGTTTTTCATCTAAAAAAAAATATTTTCTAAATGATTTAAGTAAAATTAATTAAGAACATTTTTGTTATTTGATTTTATAGGTACCATATAGCTATGTGTGGGATACTATATGTTATATTTGAGTTTATTATTTTAGCTTAATATGATTGTAAAACAGGAAATTAACTAGATTAGTAGAAATAGTAATAGGTTGGGTTCAGGGCGGGTTTTGAGAATCCATCTTTGTCTCATAGACAAGTGAGGCAAAGTTGGGTCAGAGAAAATCATATTCGGGACGGAAGCGGGGATTTCTATGAGAATTTATTGATGGATAATAATGTTTAGGCTCATGAATGGCTAAAATGTTAGAACTAACCAATTAGGCATGTAGTTCTAATCATTATATACTCATGAGTAAGTTTGTAATTTTACAATGTGAGATTTATGTCTTAACAATTCCCAATTATCTTTTTTAAAATTTTATCAACATAAATAACAATATATTTTTAAAAAATTAATAATTATATATATATATGTAATATGAAATTATAATAAAATATATAAATATATATTAATTTTATAAAATCGAATCAGATCAAATCGGGTTGAGATGGGGCGGAGATACTCAAACACATCCATGCCCATGATCATAAACGGAGCAGGGATTCCTCGTCGGGTTCGGGGCGGCGACAAGTTTCTCCATCGGATCATATAGGTTTTGACATCTCTATTAGTGACTGAAAGAGAAACAAAAAAAAAAAATTAAGGTAAAAAAGGTAAAAATGGTAAATAGGCTGAATGAACTCGTGTTTGTGACATTAACATTTGTACAAATCTAATTACCTTTCTCAGGGTGTGGGCTTGATTGACTGACACTGGTAGCGAAACAGATGGTGATGGGGCACACACACAAAATTACTTCTATGCTTTCACACTATCATATCTGATGGGTGTAAATACAATCAACAACAATGAGTTTTTAAGGCAAGTCGGGTGTGAATATGATGGGCTTGGATTTCTTGGCCTGCAAACACAGAAAGCTCGTTAGAGGGCCAGGCTGATAACCTAGCAATGGCCCTCCGATGATTAAGTTAGTTCTAAGTTCTTGAAAGAATCTCTCAAGCTTGGTGCCTGAGAGTTATGAGAAGAAGAAGAAGAAGAAGTTGAACATATCTGAGTCTTGAGTGTGGAGGGCCTTATATAGGGATCCCTGGTACATATCCATTTTGGATCGAACGGCTGTGATGATTCCTTGGTGAGCAAGGATACCGTTAGATCAGATGGATCTATACTGGGGTCGATGTGGCAGGCGTTGATTGGCTCACCGCCTAGGATGTCCCCTTTTGTTAGTATTCTGACAATACCTTGATGTGGTTGCAGGTAGAGGGGACAAGCCGCTGGTGGACGCGGGCCGTGTCAGGAGGTGCGCGCACCTGTATTGTTGTACTATATGATCAGGGTGGTTTGTCTTTTTTTTGGGCCATGCTACTTATGACACCGGACTAAGGGTGGTCCGATATCCCTTATTAGAAGAAGTTGTTCAGGCCTATCTGATCTGGGGATCCCTTTGCTACTTCGGAGCGCTTGTTACCCGACGGGCCAGAGCCTTACTCCTGAGTTAAGCCTTCCTAATGACTCGGGCCTGGCTCCTTCGGATAACTGGCAAGGCTGAACCTCTATCAGTTGCCCTCCTATTCCCAAAGAGGTAATCCAGAGCATTCCTGGGAATGGTAAGTCCGTTTGAGATATATGTTGCTGCTTGTAGGGTTATTTGCTTATAGGACTAAGTGTTCTTAATGCTTCGCTAAGATTGTCTCCTTTAAGGCCTTCTCAATCACTTCTTTGATACCTTACGTCCCTTCAAATAACGTTTGTCCCATTAATTGCGTCGCAACCATTTTCGCTTCCCCAAGGACAATTATTCATAATAAATCATTGTAATTTATTTTTCTATTTAAAATTTGCCTTCCTGATTGGTCTGGGGGATGGGGATGAGCCCCCTGAGGACACGTGTCCCCTCATTAAGTTTCCCTTTGGCCTATAAATACCTCCTTTTTTCTGCCTTAGCCTTCTTCATTTTTCTTACCTTGCCGTTACTCTACTAAAATTTTCCCAGAACTCATTCTTCTTCACCTTTGTACTTCAAAATTTCAATATTTGCTTGAACAATGGCTTCCAAACAACCACGAAATGCTACTGATCAGTAAATTAAGAAAGGAAAGGCTATTTCTAAAAAGAGAAGCAGAGATGTGGAGGCCATAACCACAGAGTCGGTGGAGACTAAAGTGGCAGATTTGGAAACCACCAAAAGGAGTAAGAAAGCCCCACCTGCTAGGGACTCCTTTTTGAACGAGGAAGATTGATGCGCTAAAAGCTAAAAAAGGAGTTTTGAAATTTATAATTCTCAATGACTAATTCTACCCTGGCTTTGAACAAGTGCACCTATCTCGTTTGGGTAGTATAACAGTAACGAGGTCGATCCACAGGGACACCGACGCAAGTATCAACTCAAACTTAAACCATTGTCTAGTTCACAATTAATAATTATTTTAAGAACTGAAAATTAAAATCCTAATTACCAACTAATTCATAAAAAGATAAATTCAAGAACTTGCAAAATTAAGGATGAGACAAATAAGAAATAGAGCATCTACCTAGACTTTGATTCGTATTTGAATATATTGCATAAATAACCAACAGCTCAATGAAAATTCAAGGTAATTAATAAGTGGATTTTCATTCAAAAGATAAATTTGAATCTTTCTCAAGTAGACGAACTCTAATTTCTACGTAATAGGAAGGGA
>CAOJBK010573594.1:0-16450 GCA_948294925.1 Codiaeum variegatum | reverse complement strand
GCAGTTTTGGTTTGCAATTAACAGGTAAACTCATAATCTTGAATGGTGTAGATAAACCTAACAGATACTGACATAAGATATCAAAAAAAAAGGTCAAAGAAGTCCAGAATCAGGATAAACATATATTTGAAACAGTGAATGCATGTTTTTAAATTTGACTACGAAAGTCACATGCTCAACTAGTAAAAGTAAAGACACCAGCAATCACAAAAGTTTGGGGTTTGTGTTTTTTTCTAGCTCAAAATACAGGATTTGTACCTAAACTATTTAGTGCAGGTGGAAGGAAATTGACCAGGTTAATCCACAGAATGAGAGAGCTAAAAAGGTGACTAAATGTTCCAAGACTTTAATGCTAGTTTGGGTAGCACAATCCAACACATTTTTCAATAATTAAATGTGAGTACTAGTGTAGATGTACATATCAAACTTACTTAGGTGGCACAACCATTTCAATTTCTCAGCAATGGCCAAATGCTGGAGTTGCTGAGATTTTGCATAAAATTTGCAGAGATATTTGCATTAAAGTTGGGATTTTTCTGAATTGGTCATTAATTAGTGGTGTTCCTTAGTTTAAGAAAAGTTAGGTGTGTGTTAGTTGTTTTTTATTATGTTATTTGCCTATAAATAGAGGCTGCTGTAAGAGTGAAAATGTAAGTCAAAAAGTGTATAAAATATATGAGTAAAGAGGGCAGGAAATGAAGAAAAAGAAAAAAACTGTTTGTTTGCTGTAAAAAATCTGTTTTGTTTCTGCTGCAATTTTCTTTGTTTTGTTTATCTTATCTCTATGTTTAAGCTTCCATTTCTTCCCTCCTAATTCCAACACCAAAATACAATATACATGAAAATTTCAAACTTACTTGTACAGTGAGACCATTGTCCAGGAGAGCCTTTTTATACCTGCATGATAAAAAATAGCATTAATGACAAAACCCAAGAGCAAAGAAAAAAGGCATGCAAATGATTGCAGAGGTGAAATACTTAATTGATGCATTAAATTGATATCGCTAATGCAATTGAATATCCTGACCCCATCAATGGGATAGTAAAAAAGACGATGGTGATTTGACAAATGTCGATAAAAGCATCAAACGACTAATGTTAAGAATATTGTAATTGAAACCCTAAAACCCAACAGAGTTTTATCTGATTTTGTCACTCAAACTCCAAAAAAAGTTAGATAAAACAGATGTTTAAAGAGCAATATTATTTGAAATTTTATTATGCAATATGGATAGAAATATCATTGTTAGCACCCAGAATTTTGATGTTTTATTATTTTAATTATTTTTAGCACAAAGTAAAATATAGTGCCTAAGGTTTGGCAAAATATTCAGAGGCATCCCTTTTTCTGAAAACAAAATGATATATTTTAATTCTATCAACATTATAGTCCCTTTTAGAAAAGTGTTTCCACTGTTCAAGAGAGAGAGAGAGAGTGAAATTTGCTCATAGAGTGAAATTTATTACTTTATTTTCCAATACTTTTATTGTTGTGATAAAGCATTTTCCAATACTTCTACTGTTGTAATAAAGTTCACCTAATTTATAGAAAATAAATTTTGCCAAAAATCTCGATCTAAATTTCCTTCACAATTTCTAACAAACCAAACACATCAATACACAGATGATATTAGCTACCATAAAATTTTGTAGCAAAACCAAAAATAGCACACAACACAATCACCAAGTTCTGTCATTGGATTAACAAGAAATCACTAATAACTTACAAAATCTCTAAAGAGAAATCGACCAAATCCACCACCATCCATTAATCATAAACCCATGCTGTCGAAGGAAAAATTCTTAAGCTGCTCAAGAAGCAAGTGTGAACCTTAAATTTTTTACCCCTAGAGCAAGATGAGAAAGGCAATAGTCCTCATCCTTTCCTCCATTAGAAAAATCCACAAGCCTCAATTCTAATGTTTATAAAACTAAACCATAAATCAAAAGACAAAATATTTTCAAAGCATCAGAAATGGGTACTTCAACAAGGAAAGCAAGCCCAAGCCTGCGCCCCATATTCTCAGTCTACAATTTTGAAGATTTCCCTACCTGAATTCCAAAAGTTTCTAAAAAAATGTTTAGTTTATTGAAGATTTGGGTGGTTTTCCTAAAATAAAATAGATTCTTCTCCTAACTAGGTCTTTTCAAAAGGAAATTATAACAACTGAAAATTGAAAATTTAAAGGTGAAGTCACAAAATATCCGAAAAATTAGCTCTAAAATTGAATTGAAATAATTTATAATGACTGAATATGGTCTATTTATCTTTTCAAAATTTTTTAAGAAAGAGGATATATTTATGATCAATTTGAAAATATTTAATACAGTTATTATAATATATTTGTATCAATTTGACACTTGAAGATAAATGATAGCCACTTAGATACCATATCGAATAATAACAAATTAAAAATTTATCAGATAATGTCGTGGCAATGATGTGCCATTTGACGCCGCACAGAAAAATAATAACCAAAAAAATCTTTATATAATGCATTTGGCGCCTCACAGAACAATAAATGCTTCTAAGACTTCCTTTGCTTACTTTATATGTATCTATTAGATCTTCTAAATAACACAGAAGTTCGTAATTTTGGCAACTGTCAACACTCACTTTGTAGGATTGACACTCCTCTCACATGTTATTAGTTGTCCATAATTTGTACACTTGCAGAAATCTCATCATGGTGTTCCTTGTGAAGGATATTTCACTGAATGTTACTGGAAGTCATAAACCTCTACTATCTCCTCATCCTATCTTCTCAATGTGACTAATGCATTTTCAATCCAAACACTACAAACTCTTTAATATTAAAAAATGCAACAAGTAACAAACATCAACATATTCAAGATGGCATCATAATTTGCACAATAATTTGCCCAAAACCAGCATTCCATTACAAAAGCATGTTAAAAAGAAAAGGACAAGAAAAGGGAAAAAGAAACACAGGCTGTAGGGATAAAGCATAGTACCTAGGTGTAGCTGTGAGCCCCTTCATTGGAGGTTGTGTCTCCTTTACAGTGCATGTAATTTGTTTTGGGATTGATCCAGACAAAGGTTTTCCATCATATAACTGCAATTTAACAACCATTTCATCTGTTGACCAGCAATTTATACTTTAGTCTTTAAGCACATGTCATTTATGACAACTAATGATGCTAGATCAAGTACAATCAGAAATGGCTAAATCTTTTCTTAGCTTTCTTGTTTGTAGTCCATCTTAATGTTGCTTCTTAACAAATCACATTTATATTATCTCCTCCAAAGATGAGGCTTTCGTTTGGTCCATTTTAACAATAATAGATTGTTGTAAGTGCAAAAACCAAAAATAATGATCCCCAAACGATGAGTTTGACGCTAAACTTGGGATGAGATTAGCCATCCAATTAAGAGCTTAGGGGTTTAGGCTGAAGGAAAATGATTTCTATAGTAGTTTCATATGTAAGGCTCAAATGAAACACATGAAATTATGAAGATCATTATTTTTGATAAGTAGTCTTTTTGGCTTCACAGTGATGCTTACCTCAAAAGATGCTAGAGGTGAGCAATTTTTCTGTAGATTATTAATTTTTTAATATGATAGTCTTTTTGTACTCATAGATGTCTTGATCTCCCACTTTTAGCTTTACCTTATTAAGAGGGAAATGTTGTCCTACTTCACAATTCTCTCCTTTATAAAATTCTTTTAACATGTAAAAATAATATAGACAAGCATAATTCTCATAAATCAGTTAAATAAGCACTAGAAAATGTCAGGTAAACATCCCAGGAGACATAAATTGCCAGCAGAAATAAATTGCATCAGTACATATCCATTCATGAATTAAACCGACCTTTTAGATATGCAGCTGCATTGCCAAACAACACTGTTGGCACTTCAAGTTGCTCAAATTTTTCAGGGCTGACAAGCATTATAAACAGATAAAACATTCAGTTTAGTTATCATAAAAGCTGGTTAATTAAACAGTCAAAATTTTGAAGGGAGCATCTATCCTACAAGATTAGCAATAGGACTCACTCCATAAGATATGCTGTTCCATTTTCTGCATATAAACATGTGAATGACCTCTCCTCAACAAATACCTCTGCAGAAAGTATACAGGATAAAACTAACTTGAAAATTACAGCAATTGCTTAGAGGAGAATGGAGGCTATGAATTCGACTAGGATAGGCTTCAGGAAGGAATCAAACGGCTGAGATTGACAATAATACATTTGATGGGCAGCCCAACCAAACAGCATACTACATATATGAATCAAATTAATAGAATGCATCCCAAAATAATTGAATAGGGGGATAGTGACCACAGGACAAGAATAGGCTCAAACAACCCAACATGGCAACAAGCTGGAACAAAATGCATTCTTAGTCATGGTACAGGTATGTACACAGGAACAGAACACCACAATTTATGGTACATGAGTAACCTTAAATCATGCAAAATACCATATAATGCATTACGGTAGAGAAGGCCCGCATTTAATACATTACAATAGAGAATAACCAAATTCAAAATTGGAAGTAGGTTTGAAGAGAGAAAAATGGGAAAAAATTAATAATTCTACACCTAAGAATCTCTCACTGTGTTCTTCTTTTGCACTGCTAGTTTTGTTTTCTATATCAAAACTTCACAATCTCCTTCCTTCTTCAAACAGAAAGGGGACCACAAATTTGGCGTTCCAAATCACACACCATGTGGATCTGGGTCTCACATCCTGGGCATGGTACCGTGGTTAGGGTTTGGGTGAATGAGATAATTATGAACCAAAACATTAGTCAGAATTCAGCTCCAAGTTGTTGATCTTAAAAAGTATTAATAAGTACTCCCTCCGTCCCAAAAAGATAGTCCTGTTTAACTATTTTTTAAGTCCTAAATTATAATTCAGTTTCAATTTTCAATGAGCAATTAATTAATCTATTTACAAAAATACTCTTAATTAATTACTATAATTTGACTGTACATTTCTATTGACCAATAACAATAAAGGTAAAAAAGAAATTACACATGAAATTAATTACAACAACTATAATTTCTTAATATATGTGAAAATGGCAAATGGGACTATCTTTTTAGGACGGAGGGAGTATTAATAAGATAGGAAGGTTAAGATTGTTTACACACCAATCAACAAAATATTATCAAGTCCAAGTGTGAACTTAATCCATCTTGGATATGCCTCATGACAATTATTACCCGTCTTTTACTAAGTAGAAAAATAAGTAATTTATGTTATAGTACGGGTTTTTTGAAATTTTATATTTTGGTCGGACTAATTAAGTATTTTTTATTTAAATTCTCTGTATAATGTTGCAGCCTCTATGGGAATATTTGGTTTTAGTTGAATTATGCTGTCTTGGGAGTGAGAACTTAGGGCTTCAAAACAAACACATACTTTTCATTATAATTTAACCAGGTTATCCTATATCATCTATTTCCTTCTGAACTGGTTGCAGGAGGGACTAAGGGAGCAAGGGATATTCATATCCTAATAAGATCAGCTAATAAGGAATTATTCTAGTTTCAAATAGGAACATTCAACTAGTAGTTCTCTCCACGACTGAATACACAGTAACTCACATTCATAAGCATAAGCATAAGGAAAAAACATCAAAACTATATCTTATCGAATTAAGATAAAGCTTCTAAGAAGTGTCCAAGAGCAGTTAGTTTATACTACCTTAATCCTAAGCTGTTAACATATTAGCATAACTTACTATACCAAAAACATCAGGAATCACGATGATATCTGACTTAAATCACCATAAAATTTGGAATAACTGTAGACAATCAGGAAGGAAAATTTCAGTCAATTACTAAAGATGAACTCCATAAATATATCAGAACTTCAAATCTCAGAAAGGCCAGAAATGCATAACCATACCTCAGGTTTACTCTCCCACTACCTCACTTCATCTCTCTTGTTATTATTAACCATTTACATAGCAAAATAAATAGACAATTAAGAGTGCAACCACCAGGAAAATATACAGCATTGGAAGAACAAGAAGACTACCAGAAGGAATTTAGTAGCTTATGTCCATATAATCCTCTGATTTTTGGGCATATTTCCGATGATATTAAATTTTTATCCAACAACTAGGTCAAATAATGTAAACTAGATATATAGATTCCAGTTTATGACCCATTATATACAGCAACCATATCACATATAACCTGATAATAAGTTTAACATGCATTGAAAAACTTATTGAGAAAGAAATGAGAATGCATATAATTACAAAGATGAATATAAATACTGCGAACAACAATGTGGATTTTTTGCACAGGAGGAGGACACAATTAAAAGTTAGAAACATACTTTCGACAGCATCCTCTGGACCAAACCGCAAGCTTTCTTTGTTTCCACTGTCTACATTACGAAGCTCCACCTACGGCAAATGGCATATGTATATAAGCCAAATCTTCCAAGCCGATATCAACCATGCAAAAGAATAAGTATACATCTATATTAGCAATCCACACTTCACCCATGGGGCAAAAAGAAAACCAAAATGGCAAATACTGAGTTGTTGCATGCTTGATACTTTACCAATATCCCTTAAAATGTAAGGGTGAAAGCTGATCCAATTTACAGAATGCACGCTAGGGATGTTCATGTTAGACTTTACATATATTCCGTCTCAATAGAAATCTCAATTCTCCAAGCATGTTGTGTGCATCTTCACCAAATAACCAATATTTGCTTTTTCTTCCTCCCAACCTCATTGACACGCAGCAATGACATCGACAATAACAGTAGTAATGTACTTATACAAAAACAGTCTTGTCTACCTCATGTAAAATCATTGGGAGAATACCCTTCTTCAAAAACTTAAGCCAATACTACTAATTTTTACTCCTATCACTTCCATTTCTACTAAAATCTCAATTTCCATCCAACCCATTTTTGTCCAATTCAATACTCATCAATACAAAAAAATATAATTCAAATCAAGATTCAAGAAACCTTAATTGAATAAAAAGATTAGAATTGGCAATAGAACGCCCAAAAAACGGAATCTCAGCATTAACTATAATTTGGCAGCCAAAAACTTTCAAAATAAAGCATTGAAATAAACTAAACCTGCATCGCTGCTCCTCCTCTTCCACGCTGCTTATGCTCTGCTTCCACAACCTAAAAGAACACAATTCCATCAAATCATGTAAAACAGAAAACAATTTAACTCAGAAACGAATTCGCTTCGAATCATAATTAACAACAAAGAAATACCTGGTAAATTTTTCCTGCACAACAAAATTGTTAACGTAAATGTTAATAACAACTGAATTGCAAAAATAAATTAAAGAAAAAACAACAAAAATTCACAAAAGTTACCTTTTCTCTCAATCACATTGCCAGGTTTTAGCTGTATTACAGTAGCAACTAGTTACCAGCTAGAAACATCCAAAATTTCAAAAACAGAACGAGAATTTAGAGAAAGAGAGGACACACATCAATAGCAGTCACTTTCACGCCACGGTATTGAATAGCCGACCATAGGCAGGCACCTATAGTGCCGGAGCCAGTAAGTGCGATATGACGGTCCGGCGAAAATTGCAAGTCTGATAGCGAATGCGAAGATTGTGCGAGTGTTGTTAGGGTTCTATATATAGAAGATGAAGAAGGAGAAATGGAAGAGAATGATCGAGATAGTCTTTTGCTTAGATGAAGAACTATCATTTTTTTTCTTCGGGATTTTTTTTTTTTCTTTTTTTTCTGAGCTCGCTAATCGCTCATGGCAAAAAAGCGTGGGGAAGGGAGTATTTTTATCTTTCTTTTGCCACGGAAGTAAAATATGAGTTTCATTAATAAAAAGACCTCGAGCCAAAGGTTTACAATTTAATGGACTATTAGTCTAAAATCCATACAAATTTCTAATTTTGGATTTTACAATATTGGGCCTAAAGTTCAGAAAACTTGACATACAAGTGAGAACAAATAAACTAAACCCTAAATACCTCATTTAGCAAATTAAAAAAAAAAAAAACTAAATACCTCAACTTTTCATTGTCTTTTCTGCCATTTTCTATTCCGACAAACCACCAAGTACATGCCTAGTGGTGGAAAAATTGATGAGACCATCTAGATTAATCCAACATAATAAGTACTATTGGACCAAATAAATACTCATCTTTTTTTTTTAACCAGTGATAGTGGATGTATTCAAATAAACACTACAAGATAGTCGTCGATACATGTAAGGCCATAAAATTAGTTGATCTTTAGTAAGACTCCATAAATTCATAAGTGAAACTCAAAAATCTATCAAATCTAATCTATCAAAACTCAAGATAGTGGAAAACTTTTATCCCCTTTTCATCTCTTTCATACAAAGCCAAGCCTCTGAATGAAAAAAATATGGTGAACATGCTTTACTGGAATATCAAAAGCATCATTGATATACTCACTTTGGCAAAATAAAAGCCTGGTCTTGATGGGAGACCAAAAGATCAACAAGATAACAATTTTTAACTTAAATATTAGAAGAAAAAACAATAATAAACTAAAAATATTGCATGGAAATAAGCCCTCTCTGATGGCTAGAGCGGTGGCCCACTTATAGTTCTTGTTTGTAGCAAATGGCATGTACCCTTATCTTGTCATTCTTTTTGAACCATGTTTGATATCTGAGAATAATTCCATTTTTCCTTATGGCCTCTTTTAGATTTTGCATGTTCTTAAACAACATTCCACACTCTAGCTCAAGACACTCAATCTCTTTATAAGCATCAAATTCTAAAATTTTTTATTCCCATCATCTTCAAACACACTTTGAGTATGCAACTCATCGCTAGGTGCATACTCATAGTCAATATCATCATCAACATCAAAACTCCCATTATCAGTTGGTGCAACAATTGTTGTACCATGACTAATGGGCCTGCCAGCAGCCTTTATGGTACCTCTTGCATAAACCCTAACAGGATTCAAATTATGATCTTCCATGTATTCTCTGTTGGAACGTAGCGGGCACTCACTAACATATTACAAAATAATTAAAGGAAGAGGAGTATAAATATTATTTAATTATTTTGTTTCTAAATGTATTTAAGTTTGATGAAACTTACAAGGTATTTGTATCATTGTACATACTAAAATAACAAGCTAAATATATAGCTAATCATTATTTTTCACCATAAACATAAAACCAAGTTCTGTTTCTTTTTAAATTTAACATTACTAAATATAGAAATTAACTTTCAACCATTAATTAATTTCAAGTTTAATTACTAACATCCCTCCTTAAACTTGAACCTTTTATAACTTCGAGTTTCATCCTTAATTGCTGAAGACTATCGAACTTGAGCGGCTTCGTGAAAATATCTGCAACTTGATCATTTGTTCTAACATACTCCAATTTTATTTATTTATTTGCAATGCACCCTCTAATAAAATGATATCTTGTATCAATATGTTTGCTTCATTCATGAAACACTAGGTTCTTTGCTAAAACTTTAGTAGATTTGTTGTCAATCATAATCATGGTTGGTTAATCTTGCTCCAATTATAGCTCCTTTAGCAATCTTCGTAACCAAATAGCATCACATGCATAAGCTGTAGCTGCTACATATTCAAATTCACAATAAGAGAGTATAATAATTGGTTATTTCTTTGAACACTAGGAAATTGCCTTATTTCCTTTTAGATATCGCAAAATCCTCTTAATTTCTTTCATATGCTATGTTGAGGGCTTCTCCATAAGCCGACTAAATAATCATACTGCATATAGGATATCTGGTCTCGTGTATGTCAAATATCTTAAACTTCCAATGAGACTTTTGAATAAAGTGGAGTCTATCTTTTCTTCACCGTCTTCCACTTTAGATAGCTTTACCCCACATTCAATGGGGTGCTAACAGGCTTGCACTGTGACATATTAAACTTCTCGAGTACCTCTTTTGTGTAGGCTTCCTGTGAAACGAAGATCCCATCTTCCATCTGCTTTACTTCCATCCCCAGATAGTAAGACATAAGTTATATGTCAATCATCTCGAATTCTCATGCCGTCGCCTTTTTGAACTCGTTGAACATTCTTGAATTATTTCATGTAAGAATGAGATCATCTACATAAATGTAAACAAATAGAAAATCTCCTTTCTCTTGCTTCACATTAAGGGCATATTCGTTTAGGCATCTTCGAAACCCATTCTTTTGAAAGTATTGATCAATCTAGCTATTCCATGCTCTTGGGGCTTGCTTAAGTCCATACAATGCCTTTTTGAGCTTCCGCACCTTATTTTCATTCAGGTTGTTCAATATATACTTCCTCTTCAAGATATCCATTCAAAAAATTTGATTTGACATCTAGTTGATGGATTTTCCAATGATTTTGGGCAGCAACTGAAATCATTAACCTAATAGTCTCCATGCGAGCAATAGGTGCAAATACCTTTTCATAGTCAATGCCTTGCCTTTGCTTATAGCATTTTGCAACAAGTCTTGCCATGTATCTTTCTACTTCACCTTTTGCATTTTTCTTCACTTTGTACACCCATTTGACTCTGATGGGCTGATGACCACTTGGAAGAGAAACAAGTTCCCAAGTGTCATTCTCTTTAATTGAATGGATTTCCTCATTCATGGCTTCAATCCATTTATCATATCTGTTAGCTTATTTGAAATCAAAATTTTAGCATCAAAAAGAAAACATAATAGGTTTGTTTCATAAACCATTTTAGCTTCATTATAAACATAATCTAAACTATGAAATTTCATTGGTTCATCGTTTGAGCTTGATGATGATGATCCGGTAGATGGAGACCCCTGAGCTGAGGAATTTGGTGAGACTGGTGGAATAACTTCACTTTCTTGAACAATTGCTTCATCATCTTCAAAGTAAGGCAAAAAATCATATGACCCTTCCTTATGTGAACTCCAGTCCCATGATTTTCCTTCATTAAATTCAATGTCTATGATACTCACAATTTTCCCATTGTTTGGATTGAATAATCTATACCCTTTTGAATTCTAATCATAACTGATGAAGGCAAACTTCTCACTTCTGTCATCAAGCTTAGATCTTCTCTGTTCTGGAACATGCACATAAGTAACAGATCCAAAGATCCGTAGATGGGATACACCTGGCTTCAATTTACTCTATTATTCTTGTGGATTAACATTCTTCAAACTCTTGGTTAGACTTCGATTTGAGAGATAAATTGCACAAGCAATTGCTTCTGCCCAAAACTCTTTAGGCAGATTTTTGCTATTCAACATTTATTTGGCCATATTCAGGATTGAACGATTCTTCCTTTCAGCAACTCCATTTTGTTGGGGTGAATTTGGAACTGTTAATAAACGATGAATTCCATGTAGTTCACAAAAATCTTTAAATTCATTGGATGTGAATTCTCCTCCTCTATCAGTTCTTAAAGATTTTATTTCATACCCACTTTCATTTTCAACAGCAACCTTAAAATATATGAAAAGATTCAAAAGCCTCAGATTTATTTTTTAAGAAATAAACCTAAGTCTTCTAACTAAAATCATAAGTGAAAATAGAAAATAAGAACTTTTATCCATTGATGGTGGATTAATAGGCCCACAAACGTCTGTATGTATAAACTGAAGTAGCTCGGTTGCTCTTAAAATAGATTGCTTTGGAAAGCTCTTCCTCAGATGCTTTCCAAGCAGACATGCTTCGCATAATTGATTAGGATGTTCAATTACTGACATACCCTTCACCATCCTTTTACCTCATAAAGCTTTCAAACTTTTAAAATTCATGTGGCCAAATCTCATGCGCCAACTCCATGATGAATCCTCTACATAAGATTTTAAATAAATTAAATCAAGTGTTTTCATATCTAACTTGAACATTCAATTATTGGCCATGGTAACCTTTGTAAATAGATAACTGTTGTGATATTTGAGCCATTAAATATCATTTTCCATAATAATCTTGCAACCATTCTCCATTAGTTGGCCTATGCTTAGGATATTACTCTTCAATTTTAGAATGAAATAGACATCACGAACAAGTTTATGGCCTATGTCTCTTGTTTCAAATATGACAGTTCCCTTTCCTTTAATTTCTACCTTCGTTCCATCTCCAAAATTTATATTGCCAGTAACTTTGCTATCAAGCTCCACAAACTTACTTCTATCTCCTGTCATGTGATTGCTGGCTCCATTATCAAGGTACCATTTATTATCTCAATAATTTATTCCTTGAAGGAAAAAAATATGGTTGACTCTTCTGCATCCTCAATCTGCTCCACCAGTTTTGTCTCCTTTGTAACTCCATCAGCCTAGCACTTCCAAGAGTAGTGACCATATTTCCTACAGGAATAACATTCTATTTGAGAGTTATCGGCTCTCCTTTCATTATATCTTCCGTAATAACTTCTTCTTCTTCCACGACCTCTTCGAAAACTTTGATTTCTATTTTTATTGGAAGAGTGTTGGTCATCTTTCCCTTGACCACGTCCACGTCCAGAAACATAACTTCTTCCATGTTGTTGGTTGCAACCTCTTATTGTGAAAGAATCTCTTTTAAATTTGCTAGACATTTTTGTTAGCAAGGCTTCCCCATCTTGTTCTTATTTGCCACGATTCATTCTGACTTTGTGGGCTCACAAAGAACTAATCAGTTCATCAATTGTCATAGTGTACAGGTCCTTGGACTCTTCTATAGCAACTGCTACATGATTGAATTTTTTGCTGAGAGAACGTAAAATCTTTTCAACCACACGAACGTCTTGTATAGTTTCTTCAAGTCTCTTCATTTGATTTACCACTGTTAATACCCTTGTGGTATAACCAGTCACACTTTCACTCTCTTTCATTAAGAGTGATTCAAATTCAGCCTTTAGAGTTTGAAGTTGAACTTTTCTTACTTTATCGACTCCTAAAGACTCCTAAAATAGAGTTTCTGAGAGTCTCTCATGCTTTCTTGGACGTGTTATCATTTGCTATTTTCACAAACATGTCATCATCTAATCCCTGATGAATAATAGTGAGTGCACATTGGTCTCTCTTCCTTTCTTTTTCTAAGGCATCTTTTTGGGCTTGTGTTAGCGCTTCCAAATTTTGGGATTCTTCAAAAATGTTTTTTACTATATCCCATACACCTTGGGAACCAAGAATGACTTTCATTCTAATTTACCAATTCTCATAATTGGTCTTGTTGAGTTAAGGGTATTGGAATATTAAAGAGGATCCTTTTGGGTCTAGACTCTTGAAAGGAATGGTTATCTATCTATAAAGGGAGTGTACATATGGTTTGTTCAGATGAAGAATCAGCAAAATAAACCATTACCTATTCGCATAATCAGAATGAGAAAGCTCCCTGGGGTCTTATATGAAAAATTGATTTAGTGCCAAAAGTGGTAACCTTTTTATGGAGGGCTCTCACAAATAGATTAACTACTAAAGACAAATTGTTTAAGCTATGAATAGTGAGGGATAAAGTGTGTGGTGTCTGTTATAAAGATGATGATTCTGACACTCACTCTTTGTTATTTTGTGATCATGCAAAAGCATGCTGGTTTGGGTCTAAATGGACGGTTAATTTCAATAATAATTTTCTTGTATCTTTCTCAGATTGGTGGACTCTCACAGCAATGGAATGGTTTAAAAATGGAGATATAATGGAAGTGTAGGAATTGGCAAATTTTTATTAGACTTTGTGGAAAGTTAGAAATAAGATCCTCCAGCATATTGAGCCAGCTCCACTTTAGATTATCAAGAGGGCCAAGGAGTTTCATAAATCCACAATTAAAAGTAATAGTAAGACTGGTTATCAGAAATTCACTTCTCAAAGTGAGGATGTTGTAGGTTATAGTTGGAAAAAACTGCCACAATGTGTTATTAAAGCAAATGTTGATGTTGGTTTTATTGCAAAAGCTCATATGAAAAATAGTTTGCCAGTCTTAGTCTTATGGTTTCAGTATTGCCAGAGAAACTGGAAAAGTTGTTGTATAAGGATAGTATTGCTCCTTAATTTAAATCATGTTTGGCAAAAAAAAAAACTTAATTCCCAAAACTATTTTTAATTTGTGAGAAAATTCAATAAGAACTAAGGGTTATATTAGTTATTTTAACAAAATTTTGAAGGTACAAAACCGACATTTCAATTGAAAAAAAAAACTAGCTGGTCAATTTGTTTTTAAAATAAAGGGGGCATCTATCTATAAAGGGAGTGTACAGATGGTTTGTTCAGATGAAGAATCAACAAAATAAACCATTACCTATTCGCATAATCAGAATGAGAAAGCTCTCTAGGGTCTTATATGAAAAATTGATTTAGTGCCAAAAGTGGTAACCTTTTTATGGAGGGCTCTCACTAATAGATTAACTACTAAAGACAAATTGTTTAAGCTAGGAATAGTGAAGGATAAAGTGTGTGATGTATGTTATAGAGATGATGATTTTGTTACTCACTCTTTGTTGTTTTGTGATCATGCAAAAGCATGCTGGTTTGGGTCCAAATGGACATTTAATTTCAGTAATAATTTTCTCGTATCTTTCTCGGATTGGTTGACTCTCACAGCAGTGGAATTGTTTAAAAATGGAGATACAATGGAAGTGCATGAATCGGCAAATTTTAATTAGACTTTGTGGAAAGTTAGAAATAAGAAGATCTTCCAGCATATTGAGCCAGCTCAACTCCAGATTATCAAGAGGGCCAAGGAATTTCATAAATCCACAATTAAAAGCAATAGTAAGACTGATTATCAGAAATTCACTGCTCAGAGTGAGGATGATATAGGTTATAGTTGGAAAAAATCACCACAAAGTGTTATTAAAGCAAATGTTGACGTTGGTTTTATTGTTAAAGCTCGTATGAAAAATATTTTGCCAGTCTTATGGCTTTGGTATTGCCAGAGAAATTGGAAAAGTTGTTGTAGAAGGATAGTATTGCTCCTTAATTTAAATCATGTATGGCAAAAAAAAAAAAAAACTTAATTCTCAAAACTATTTTTAATTTGTGAGAAAATTCAATAAGAACTAAGGGGTATATTAGTTATTTTAACAAAATTTTGAAGGTACAAAACTGACATTTCAACTAAAAAAAACAAGTTGGCCAATTTGTTTTTAAAATAAAGGGGGCAGCACAACTAGTTGGATTTTGATTCCAAAAAAAATAAATAAAATAATCTTTGGATAGGTTTCTGGCGAAAAGAGAGAGAGAGAGAGGCTGGAGAGAATATATGAGGGCGAAATCTCAAATAAGTAAAAGAGATCAAATGGTGAAGTCAACTCAGTTTTGCCTTTTCGTTTGCTTATTTGCTTCTCTTTCTCTTCATTCACTCAATGCTCAAAACGCTACTACAACTGATCCATCTGAAGGTACTCTTTCTCTCTCGCTAAGCATTTTTTTATACTGATTTTCTCTTATTTTGTTGTCTTAATTTTGGGGAAGATTTATTTGTGAAAATTTAAAATTTGCTGGTTCGCACCTCTCTGTAGTTCTAGCAACCTTTTTTTTGAACTTAAGATGGTTTGATTTGATCAAACAAGGCTTCAATCTCAATTTTCTTGTGTATTATTTGTTATTATTAGTTATAATCTTCATCTATTTTGTTGAGATCATAATGCTAAACTTAATATATGATAATGAATAAGTTAATTATTTGCTGTTAATTTTAGCAGTTCATGTTCATTTGCTAACTGAATTACGGGGAAATTATATTTATTTTGAATTTCATTTGAAATACTAAAAAAAGTATTTTCAAATATACTAATTTAATTTTTACGAAATTGGATATAAGTCAATGGAATTTTATTAAAATGGCTAAAAATTTTGAAATGAATTCTTCACAATTAATAAGACAATGCTATTTTTCTCATGGATTCTCACACAACATAGTTTTTTTTTTCTCATGTTCACACTCATTTTCTGTCTCTACATTTATTTTCATATATCTATACTGTTTTTGGGATTTAATCTTTTAATTTTTTGATGAAAGTCTTTTTGAAATGGTTTTCAAAGGCCCTACAACCATAAGAGTGGAAAAGTCTTTTAGTCTTTACAATTTTTTTTTCCTAGACATTCATAAAGTAACCTTTATTTTTGGCCTACACCCATTAAATAACTTCAGACGGCTTTTGGTTATGTTTTATGGGTATCTTTCAACTCTTTTTCTTATTTAAAAAAAAAAATTTATTTCAAATAAAAAAATTTATAATAAAGTTTCTCAATTTAATTCAACTATAATAAATTAAGTACTCTACATATGTTAAAAAAAATCAAAATAACTAGTTTTTACATTTTAGTTTACCATTTCTATCAACGGTACCACTAAAAAATTATCTCTATTCTCTCTCGAAATAGAAATTCAACTATTATACAGTATTTTTTATATAATAAAATATTCATGTCAGCACATTTTTTTATATACCAGTTCAATAAATTGATGATATTTATCATAAATAGGAATGAAATTAAAATATGAATAACATAAAATAATATTGGAGTATATTGAAGTAGTATGATTA
>CAOJBK010573415.1:0-15414 GCA_948294925.1 Codiaeum variegatum | reverse complement strand
CGGCATTAATGCTCCATTGAAAAATATGTAGAACCCTACGAGTTATGAATCCATCTACAACAAACCTATTAAGTTTTGTAGTGTTCTATGTCTAAACTTCTTATCTCTAGAAAAGTTTAAACAACATAAATCAAGAACAAGTATGCAATTACAATTGATTTATGGAATTTCAAATATCAAAAAATTAACCTAATGAAAAACCTAAACATTCATTGAGCAAACAATTGATCAACTCATACAATTGAGTAATACTGGTCTAATCTAGGTAGATAAATAAAATTAGTTCAAAATAAAATCAAAAGAACAAGAAAAAGGAAAAAGATTACAGAAATCCATGAAGTTCATGCAAACTAGATGAAACTCTCGCAAAACCCTTGAAGTTCCAACTCTAATATTGAGTTGATGATCTAAAATCTAGCCTTCAAATCCCTTATTGATGTGTTTTTCTTCAGTTTTCCAGCCTCCAGTTCTCCCTTGAGTCAAGGTAGATCATGTTTTCTGTTGTGAGAGTTCAATCCCTAGTGGTTCTCCCTTTTTTTTTCCTGAAAATATGCATTTAAATACATCTCAGAATGCTAGCACGGACGTCTCCCAATGGCCCGTGCCCATGCCCGTGCCATCCTTCTATATGGGATTTCATGGGATTGAGAGAAAGAATGCCCTCACGGTCCCTGGCCTGGCTCATGCCGGGGATCATGAGAGGCTACTACTTCTTTCCCTTTATCCCGCACAGTTCAAGGCTCCCTATCACGACCCGTGTGGCTGGCCATGATAGGCTATTGTCCAAGAGATGGGGGAGACAATAGGCTCCCACAGTCCTTTTCGCGGCACGTGAGAAGCCTCTATTTCTCACTCCCTCCTCTGCAGCTCTCACGATCAGCACCCCCTCTGTCACGGCCCGTGTGGTCGCCCTTGATAGAGGGTATTCGCTTCGTTTTCATGCTTTTTCTTCATCTTTCGAGCTCAAACCTCGAACTAATTCCTCCTAGCTTCAGAATTCAATTGATTTCCTAAAAATGACTGAAAACACTTGGAACAAATAAATTCAATTCAATTCAACATATAAAATCATCAAGAATATGGGGTAAAACATTGTGTATTTTGCTAGTTATCAGGAACCCACGACCAGTGGAACACAGAGGCGCAGGGTTGGTAACACAGGCTTAGGGCGATCAGGAGGTCGTAGCTCAGAACTTTGCGAAAGGTCCACTTTTGGAAATGGAGGTCGCCAGGGAGATGAAAAAGGCATTAGAGAACTATGGAATAAAAATACAGGCGTTAGACTTCAAGCTTCCAGGGGAATCCCCCCTAACAGATGCCAGTATGATGAAAGAATACCCTCTAGGGTTTGAAAAGCCTCAAAGGTTAGACAACTATTATGGGAAGATGTGCACTAGGGCTTATGTAAATAAGTTCAGAATGGAGATTCACTCTCAAACCTATTAGGATCATGTATTGTGCAGGCTCTTCTCCACCACTTTGGTAAAACCAGCCGAGGAGTGGTATCACATACTCCCCCCCCCCACACACACACACACACACATACACACACACATAAATTATTCAAGTAACTAGCAGAGATGTTTTAGACGAGGTTCATGTCACTGAGGGTTAAACCTAAGAAGTCATCAGATCTCTTCTCAGTTAAAGAGAGATAGGTCTGGTAGACGGTTTGAAAGTAGAGCCTCAAATAGAAACAGTTTCACTTCGCTCTCCTCTTCTGGAAGGGAAATCTTGATGTGGATAAAAAAGAGTGGCAAAGATGTGAAATTGCCTGTAAGGATGAGTGATTCCTCTCGATCTATGAGGGATCCCAACAAATACTATGAGTTCCACCAGGACAAGGACCACGATACTGAAGATTGTATGCACCTTAAAGAGGAGATAGAAAAACTAATTCAGAAGGGAAAACCTGGAATCATGAGGCATGTGAAACGAGGTAACCAGCAACACAAAAGAGAACATACAAGAGAGGAGAGGCATGACACTAGAGATAGGATGGAGGATGGTAGCAAGATATATATATGTCATAATGAGGGGGAGCTCGGGAGGCAGTAGTTAAAGAAGTTTGCTCTATTTCTCAGAAGGGTAGATCTTAGGCTCATCCCTCAACCCATCCATCTAGCTAGTATTCCATCACATTCTCACAAGAAGATGGATAACATATGGTCCACCCATATAATGATGTCATTGTCATTCAAGGGTACATCAATAATTTTAGGGTTAAAAGGATCATGGTTGATGATGGGAGTTTTGTTAACATAACAACTATGGATTGCTTCCATAAGATGAAACTTAATTTGAAAGATATGGGACTTGTAGTGACACCCTTGGTAGGGATTGGTAAAGATCATGTCTGGTCGAAGGATCGATATGTCTGGAGGTTGAACTAAGAGATGAAGAATTGACTAGGATGGTAATAGTAGAGTTTATGGTGGCTAATATAATCTTCCCCTATAATATTCTATTAGGACGACCCTACTTATATGCTACAGGGGGGATAGCTAGGACCTACCATCTCACGCTAAAGATTCCAAGTATGAGGGGTCAAATGGTATGTAAGGGAAACCAAAAAATAGCCAGGCAAACCTATTTCAATGCATTGAAAGGGGTCTATCGAGCGGCATGGTTAGACTTAGAAGATATTCCCACATGGTAAAACTATATAGATCCTAAGGGGGAGGTCATGAAGGTTACAATAGGAAGAGGAGAAATATAGTTGGGAGGACTCATTTGTTAGGCAAGGCATATTAAAGACATCGGGAACCAATCCTAAAGCCTTTGCATGGTCAACAAGCGACCTAATAGGGGTCGACCCAGTGTAATAGTGCACAGATTGAATATTAACAGCTCGTTCAAACCTGTAGCTCAAAGGAAGAGAAAGCAATCCCCAGAAAAGCAAGCAATTATAGTTGAAGAGGTGAAGAAACTGTTAGCAGCAAAGGTGATAAGGGGAGTACATTATCCCGAGTGGGTGGCTAATGTGGTCATGGTGATGTAGCCTAATGGGTCCTACCGTATGTGCGTAGACTTTATGAACCTCAACAAGGCCTGTCCAAAGGATCCCTACCCTCTTCCAAGTATTGATCACTTGGTGGATTCAACAGTAGGGTACGAGCTCTACACTTTCCTAGACGTGAGGTCAGGATATCACCAGATTCACATGTGTTCTAAAGATGAGGAGAAGACCTCCTTTGTGATAGATTAGGGTACATATTGCTATAGTATGATGCCCTTCGGCCTAAAAAATGTGTGAGCTACCTATCAAAGAATAGTGAATGCAATGTTCAGGGACCACATTGGGAGGACGGTCGAGGTCCATGTGGGTGACATGATTGTCAAAAGAAAAAAGGCTAAAGACCATCCAAATAACCTACAGGTGGTATTAAGGGTCCTAGAGTCATACAATATGAAGTTGAACCTTAAGAAGTGTGTATTTGAAGTCCCAGCAGGAAAGTTCTTGGGCTATATGGTCTCGCAGAGGGGCAAATAGGCTAACCCAAAACATATCAAGGCAATCATTGAGATGCAACCACAAAAGAATATCATCGAGGTACAAAGGTTGAACGGTAGGATTACAGCCTTGGGAAGATTTACATCTTGCTCAGCTCGATAATGTCAACTCTTCTTTAAAACCCTAAAGGAGTTTAAATGGACAGATGAATGCCAAAAGTCCTTTAAAGAACTGAGAAGTTCTTAACCTCGCCCCCACTATTGAGTCGACCCCTACCGGGAAAAGACCTTTATGTCTACCTATCCACTATAGAGGAGATAATAGCAGTAGTCTTGGTTAAAGAAGAGGATGGGGACAAGTTTCTAATTTATTATGTAAGTAGAGTCCTCTAAGTCATAGAAATGAGGTATCCTAAGCTAGAAAAGCATGCTTTGGTTGTGTATATGTCTATACAGAAGTTGAGACATTACTTTGAGGCTCATACAGTTATAGTAAGGACAAACCTGCCCCTAAGGAAGATATTTTAAAAGCCAAAAATCTCAGGCTAAGTCTTAGAATGGGAAATCAAAATAGGGACACTGGGAGTTCAATTTAAGCCTCAAAAAACCATAAATGTGCAGGCCCTGGTTGATGACACATAGATCATCCCAAAAGAAACATGGCAGATATAAGTAAATGAAGCTGATTGTGATGGAGGAGTCGGAGTTAGAATTGTAATTAAGGGCCCCATAGTATAGTTATATAGTATGCAATAAGGTTGGAATTCAATAGCTCCAATAATAAGGCAGAGTACAAAGCACTGTTAAATGGGCTGAAATTGGCCAAGGAGCTAGAAGTTGAGAACTTGACAATTTACAGTGACTCCCAATTAGCAGTTAATTAGATCCAAGGCAATTTTAAAGTTCATAATGAAGATTTGGCCCCATACGTGGATGGAGCCAAACAGCTGATGTAGGAGGGCTGGAAGGTTGTATAGGTCCTGAGGTCTGAAAAAGTTGAGGTTGATAGGCTCACTAAAGAGGCAGCTAAAGGCAATGTTGAAGAATTGAATAACGTACCATTTGACCTGCAAAAAGCTCCAACAACTTAGAATGAGCTAGTGTGCCATATGGAATGGAAGGGGAGTTGAATGGAACCTCTGGTTAACTGGTTGTTAGATGGGATACTCCCCCAAGACAAAAAGGAAGCTAAGAGAGTGATCTTGAGGTATAAGGAGTGTAGTTGGTACATGGACAACCTATACCACTAATCTCAAACTCATCCCTAGACAAGGTACATTACTAGCGACCTCGGTGAATATGTGTTAAGGGAAACTCATGGGGGAATTTGTGGAGCCCATAAAGCTAGTACAACCCTCACTAGAAGAGTCATGTTGCATGGATACTACTGGCCCACTATTAAGGCAGATGCAAAAGACTTAGAAAAAATGCCCCAAATGCCAAGAAGATGCAAATGTGACAAGAGTGCCAACATCATCCCTCTCACTTATAGGTGCGACTTGGCCCTTTTATCAATGGGGCACCGACATATTTCTAACCTCAATGAGGCAGTGCAAGTTTCTAATAGTAGCAGTGGAGCACTTTTTAAAATGGCCTGAAGCCAAGCCGATAGCTACTATCACTTATAATAAAGTCATTGATCTTGTTGACAAATTTATTGTGAGCAGGTTCAGGATCCCAAGGGTCCTCATCATAGATAAGTAGTTCAACTCAAAACAATTCAAATCCTTCTACCAAGGTATGGGTATCGACCTACATTTCTCTGCAGTGGCACACCCGCAAACCAATGGGCGGACAGAGCTCACTAATAGAACCTTACTAAAAAGTCTAAAGAAGAGGCTCGATGATAAGAAGGGAAACTGGGTGGATGAGCTCAACAGAGTCCTATAGAACTACAGAAATACACCTCGTACTGCAACAGGGAAAACACCCTTCTCACTTATGTATGGAAGTAAGGTTGTAGTCCTGGTGGAGATTGGACAGCCCTCCTTTTGGGTGGGTTCCATGAGATGGTAGATCAAGCCATGGAAAAAAGGACAAACCTCGATTTAGTGGAAGAGCTGAGGGACCTAGCTACTCTCGGATAGCTGCTTATAAGCAGAGGATAGCGAGGTACTGCAATAAAAAATTTAAGCATGAAGTGTTCAAAGTTGGGGACCTCGTTCTAAGGAAAGCCTAGTAATCTAGAGGCAATCCATGAGTGGGAAAACTGCAACCCAATTAGGAAGGACCCTATAAGATCAGTAAGGTGTTAAGGTTAGGAGCATATCAACTGGAAAATCCAAAGGGGAAGATCCTACCTTATACCTAGAATGCCGACAACTTAAATAAGTATTTTGTTTAATGTTTATCCAACTCTATTTCAATTCATTCTTATATTTTGTTTAAGTCCAGATAGATCATGAGGAAGCTAAGGAGGTACCGACCTAGTCGGGATATCTAGGTGTGTCTACTGATTCTGGCATCATGAATAAAACTAAGTTTTCTTAGAATCTAAGTTTAAAGTTTCAATTTTTATTTCAAACTTTAGGAGTACAATCCAGCAAACCCTCCCATAGATGAGCAATCTTTAAGATCGCTTTGAAAAAGCAACCTAAAGGTTGCCTTCAGAGTATTCTATGGAAAAAGAAACACAAAGATTTATTTATAAGTCAACGATCCTAATATCACTCCAATAAAAGAACAATCCTAAGATTGTCCAAATAAAAAGAACAACTCTAAGATTGTCCCGATAAAAGAATGACCTTGAGATTGTTCTAACAAAAGGGTGACCTTAAGATCATCCTAGAGAAGAAAGATCCCAAGATCGCAGTGTCAAACAAAAATCTTCAAGGGACTATAGAAAATATGTAAAGGCAAATAGCTCACTAAAAAAACAAATAAAGGAAAAGTGGCAATATAAGAGTTAACTTATATATGTTTCATTGATGAAGCAAAAAGGTTAGTACAAAAGTGGGAAGGGGCGAGCTCCTAACATAATCCCCAAATTACAAAATAGAAAGAAAAATTTTTAAGAGGATTCAGGCTGAAGGACCTTCAGGTTGCTCAATCTGCTGATCACCCTCGCGCTGAGCCTTAGAAAAGCCAGGAGCCTTAGTAAAGATACTCTTAAAGGGCTTGATATCAGCCAAAAATGAGGATGAGGGTCCAAATTTCTTCACTTCCTCCTTTGCCAGTTGTTTCCCAAAGGCAATAAGCCATGTGGAACTTTGGTTCTCCAATCAGTCGATCTCAGTAACTCGACAGTCGACCTTAGAAGTTTGAGAAACCAACTCAATCTTAGTTGTATAGAGCTCCTATTTAAGCTTCTCTAAACCCTTCTCTAAGCTTTTTCTCTTCTTCTTCTCGTCATCTCGAGCATCCTTCGCTTGACGAATTGCCTTCTTAGTAGATTCTGGTTCTTTACTTTGGAGCTCAAGTGCAACCTTGGCCTCAAACAGGCTCTTCCGAGTTGATAATCTTTCCTTCTCAAAAGTTGCTCTATCAGTAGCCAAATTAGCTGAGCGTCAGGCTATAGAAGAACCCCAGGCTAAAAGAAGACTAGCCAGCTGTTAACACAAGGCCAAGATGTTAGAAAAACAAATATTAAAAGGAAATAATAGTGATAGATAAATGAACATCAGAAGAGCCATGTACCACTAATGCCCTGCTGCAACCCTCGGCACCATGCTCTTCGTCCGTCATTGCTTCAAATCGATGAAGGTCAGTTGGAGGGATCAGGGAGCCCATTACCTTTCTGGTGACCTCATGATCTTCCAAGATGATGTTAGCTCCAAAATTCTTCATAGGGATGTTTGAAAAAAAGGCCCCTGACAATAGAAGGGGAACCTAAGTCCTTAGCCTTGGTGGTGGTTAAAGTGACCTTTGTTCTTGGCTGTTTGGAGTGACTTTGAGTGGGTGAGGCCAATATTGCTTGACCCCCCTCTCCCTCGGAGGAGATGGCCACTACATTAGCTGGACCTTCGGCTATAGAGGTTGTAGGGTCTGATGGAACCTCAATTTGCATTCACTCGGTGGGGGCAGGGTTTGAACCCCCAGCTTCTGTAGACATTAGGAGGAGTGGACTTTGGGCTTGAGCCTTTTGAGCCTTATGCTCCCTCATTTTCTTAAGAATAGTCAACATGTCTATAAACAATAGAGATAAAGAGGTCAGTTGGTATAATATGGAAAAATAAAAATACAAAGAAGTTTAAATACCCTCAGATGGGTTGAGCCGCCGACCTAGTCTGTCTACAATCTTCCCTGTATATCACATCTCGACCAAGGACTTGCTATCATGTTTCCCATTCTCCTTTAACCATTTTATTATCGATCTCATTTGATCCACCTGAGAACTGTCAAGGGCAGGTAGACATTTGGAGTGAAGAACAGGGATATCATCGTTCCATTGTTTGGGAAGAGACGTGAAACTATCATGATAGACAAAAAAAAGAATTTATGCTTCCATATAAGCTTTAAGAAGGGAGGGAGAATAAATCATTTTTTATATCCTTCAGATTGCAGGTGGAACCATTTAAGGCCTCTCCCAGGGATGACCATATACAATTATTGAACAACTAGCACTGATAGTTGGAACCTGGGCCAATATGCCATCATTTGTAGACCTCGAATGATCTTCTAAGAGTTTGAATGGACTTGGGAAAGGGGTACGTTGTACGTCTTGAGCCAGTTCATATCAAATTCTGACAAAGGGAACCTCACTCCAGATGCTAGGGTGTCATAGTAACACAACTAAGGGCCCCAAGAGCTGTGGAGTTCACCCTTTGAGACACTATGGGTAGTACGATCTTATAACCCTCAGGGAAATAGAACTCCTCCCTTATATTTCTTAGGTCATCTAGTGTCTCTCGTAACATGCCTTTTTCCTTTGTTCGTCCGAGAAGGACCAGCGACGCGTCCACCTTGACAAAAAGCTCCCTCCTCGGTTGGATCAGATTCACTATCCCGGTTTGATCTTATTTGTTAAGGGTTGACCTCAGGAAGGCTCCCTTCCTCACCTTCAAGAAGAACGATAGCTCCCTTAACCTCTCATTCAGGGTGAGCCCCCTCACTTGATTCTCTTTTGGTCTGAGTTGGAAGTAACCTCTCCCCTGATATACTCAACACTAATGGAGGGACTCTGCTCACGGCTCAAGTCATGATTAAAAAAAAAAAAGGGATATATATCCCTCTAGGTTTTGGCTGTCGCTATGGTCACTCATGGTGTATTAAAAAAAAGAAAGAAAAATGAAGAAATAAAGAGGAAGGGAGAGATTTAGGGTAAAAACTACCTGGTAACTCTAGGAATAAGACCCTGACGGTGATCGAAAATGAAGGGAATTACCAGAAATTGGCAAAGTAGATTGCAGAGGGAGAAGGGAAGAAGAAAATATGGAAAAAGTCGTGTAGTGGGGATTTAACCCCTTATATAGGCAACAGGGAGTGGGAGGCAGAGTAGCGTCTCTATTACCAAGACTACCAGGATTGGACATATGGTGATGTTTGACAGGTTGCAAAAGTTGAAGGGACATCAAAACTTCTGGAGATGCGCAGAATGTCTAACACATGGATAGTGTTGTTTAATGGGTGGAAAATTTCCCACTCGACGATTCAAACATTTAAACAATATTAGAACGGGGTATACCTCACTCTAGGTCCTCAACTCACTCAAAGTGCTCGATCAGAGTAAGAATCCCTCAATCTTTGACTAGGGTATATTAGGAGGACATGTGATAACCTCTCCCTTAACTTGGATGACCCCAAGCCATGATAGTGGCTCCTTCCTAGTAGGAGAGGTTGAATCCTTGACCTCGGGCAAAGGAAGAGAGACCTCGACCCTAGGGGGAGCTCAATCCCAAAGAGGGTTCGGCCTCAAGGAGGGCTCGACTTAGCAGAAGCGGATAATCACAATTAAGAGATAAACTTTTACTATCTCTCTCTTATCCCTAAAATCATGGATGTCTATCTATTAGCCTACCTTGTAGGACTTGAAGACTATCTGACAAGTATATAAACCTATCTTAATCACAGGAATCATGTTAATGACTCTAAACCCTAGATCTCTCTATATTGAATATCTCTCTACAAGTTAACTGACTTAAGCATCGAAAAGGCTGCCAATAAGGTACCCCCGTTGTCTTTATCTGTCTTGTAGGTTAGCTTGGAGTTAATCTTTGGGACCCTAGAGTGCTCAGAGACATCATTAATGTATGCCAACTATAATCCATTCTTTTATTTTTGTGAACTTATTTTTAACTGCCAAATACAAGTTTTTTTCCTGGGTTTTGAGGGCTATTATTAATGGTGTTCTTTTAATCATCCATAGCCTGATAATCAAGTCCAAATGGGCTTGTGGTAGTTGAGGCCCAAAAAAATTTAACTACTACTATTTAACACTCTATTTGTCGTAAATGGGTTCTACCATATTTAATGGAATTCATTTCCAAATCTAAAATTTTGTATTTGTTTTAAATCAAAATTCATTTGCAATTTTCATTTCTCTAAATCCATATAATTGATTTTAACCTAACTAATTTCATTTTAAAAAAGTAGGATTTTAGAAATGTATTCCACACTTTTAAAGGTGAGTTTTGCTGCTTGGCAAGTGTTTAGTATATTTTTCTCTCTATCGTTGTCCTTTTCTAAAGGGTATGTACATCTCTTTTCTTCTTGTCTTTTCTCTAGGGATCTATTTTCTGATTTAAGGTTCTATCTTGTCTCTTTTCTCCAATCTCAGATATGGCCAGTAGTAGTAGAGGTAGTGCTGATGTGTTGACAGAAAAATATACGTAGATGGATATATCTAATGATGAGTATGGGGAACTAATAATCGCAAAGAGTGCTAGTACAGAAAAAAAAATTCTTGGCATCATTGGTATGTTCCTAATGGACAAGGAGGTTAACTTTAATGCAATGAGGAATATGATGGCAGCATTATGGAGACCTATTAAAAGGCTAGTGGTTCAAGAACTTGATTTAAATAAATATATGTTCATATTTAATCATAAGTTGAATTTGAAGAAGGTTTTAAAGGGGGAACCACAGACGTTTGAACATAATCTTTTGCTTATGAAACAACTAAAGGAGGGGAAGAATCCATTAATGGTTTCACTGAATCTCTCTAAAATTTGGATCCAATTATATGGACTTCCCATTAGTTTTATTTCTCAAAATATACTGGCTAGTATTGGTAAAAACGTTGGAACTTATATTCAATATGATCCTTTTAACTTTTATGTGTAAGGATTTTATATGGATTCTAGTGGCCATTAATGTGAATAAACCAATTAGAAGGAAATTGGAAATGAAGAAGAAGGGTGGTGAATGATTTTGGGTTGAGTTTAAATATGAAAGACTTAACACATTCTGTTTTATTTGTAGGATGTTGGGACAAGGTGAGCATTCATGTAGGATGGTGTATAAAAATCCACAGTTTAAAGAAGACAAGAAGTATAGTGCTTGGTTACGACCTCTCCAAAGAGAAATCAATCACAGATTAGGTTGAGATGGCTCTGCACTGAAGATGGTAGACCTATGGAGGAGGTCGTTAATGGCAGCCTGTCATCAAAACGAACAACAGCAGAGGATAGTGGCGCGATAGCCAAATTTGGAAAGAATGCAGAATCAAACGAAGATCAAGGAAGATTGAAAGCTATGAGCATAATTAGTACAGGTGATAGGGGAGAAATTGGTGGGAGCAAAGAAGGAAAAAGTATTGAAGTCAATCTTTAAAATAAGGGAAAGGAGATTTTTGAGGCCAATTTAAATGGAAAGAATATCGATAATGAAAATGCAGGAGTTATTATGACAGATATGAAATGTCATCATATAGATAAATAGGAGACTAATCCAGATAATATGGAGGTGTTTGAGGATGAGTCGAATATGGGTCAGGGCTTGGGCCTATCTCTAAAAAATGAGTTAAAAAAACTTGATACAGGTGGGCTCTTTTCAGCAGGCCCACCCAGTCCAATGACCACTTTAGCCTGGAACTGTAGGGGAATGGCCAACCCTTATGCAGTTCACTTTTTGAAGGACTTAGTCCTTAAGTGGAGGCATTGTTTTCTTTTCTTAAGAGAAACACTGGTGAAGGGCGAACGTATGGAAGAATTATGCTGAATATTGGGATTCAAAGGAATTCATTGTGTGGATTGCCAAGGGCATAGTGGTGGTCTCTTGCTTATGTGGAAGGATAATTGTGTTATGGATATTCTTGATTCGAACTCTCATTTTATCGATGCTAGAGTTTCTATAGAGCAGGTAGGGGTTTGGTGAGTGACGGGCTACTATAGGGAGCCAAATCGTAATAGGAGAAGGGAGTTATGGTATCATATTAGGGAGATTTATGAGAGAATTGATTTGCCAAGGATTTTGTTAAGAGATCTAAACGATCTAATGTCTCCTACGAAGAAGATTGGAGGAGCTCATTACCCATATAGATTAGCAAAGGGTTTCAGTAATGCTTTGAGAGATAGAGGACTTTATGATCTAGGATTCTCACTTGGGTATTTAGTAGAGGTACAAAGAATTGGATAGAAGAACGGTTAGACATGGGGGTTGCTAATAGGGAATGGATGAGTATGTTTAAGGGTGCTGAAGTTATCCACAATGATAACTCATCATCTGATCACTTGCCTATTTTTTTTGTGAAGCTGAAGAATAAAATGTTTGTGAGAAAGGGAAAAAGGTTTAAATTTGAGAACTTATGGCTAAGGGATAATGAATGTCAGGATGTGGTGGCTCGTAACTGGGAAAAGAGTATAGGTTTGGGAATTGTTGAGAGGCTGGATTGTTGTGGCTTGGAATTAGTTAAATGGGGTAGGGGTGTTACTAAAGATTTTGCTAAAAGGTTAGATAAGTGTAGAAAGGAGATGTTTGTTACTCGTAGTAGGAGGGATAAAGAAGGTGTTGAGAAGTACAATAAGCTGAACAAAGGTTGTCATGATTTGTTGAAAGATCAAGAGACCTTTTGCAGGCAATGAGCAAAACAATTCTAGCTCAAGGAGGGGGATAACAACACTCACTTTTTTCATAGATATGCCACTGATAGAAAGAGGAGGAATAACATTCACAGGTTAAAAAACCAAGATGGAGGATGGGTTAATGACAAAGAAGGCTTGCATTCCATTATTTATCACATCACTAATTTGCAGCTCTCTTTAAATCTGATGGGAGTATTGATGATAGAGTCTTAGAATGCATTAGCTTGAAAGTTAATCATGTGCAAAATTTAGACCTTATATTGTCTATTGAAGAAGCAAAAGTCAGGGAGGCTTTATTCAACATGCACCTAGACAAGGCTCCTAGGCCAGACGGCCTAAACTCGACATTTTTCCAAGCATTCTTAGACATCTTAAAGGATGAGTTAGTAAGTCTTATAGATGTTTCTTCTCTAATTGTGTGCTTCCATTTAAGTTGAATTCTACAACTATCATTCTTATTCCTAAAAAGAATAATCCTGAGCAAATGAGTTACCTTCTCCCTATAGCATTATGCAATGTTGCCTACAAAATAATCTCGAAGCTTCTTGCTAATGGGCTCAGGAAGGATCTATCGTGCATTATTTATGAGAACTAGAGTGCTTTCGTAACATGGAAGTTCATTATTAACAATATATTGTTAGCTTTTAAAGCTAATCATTTTTTGAACAGGAAAAGGCATGGTAAAGATGGTGTCGCAGCATTAAAGACCGGCATTTCTAAGGCCTATGATAGAATCGAATGGCCTTTTCTAAGAAACATGATGGATAGGCTGAGTTTTTTCAAGGAATGGATTGAAAGAGTCATGGCTTGTGTTGAAAAAATGGAATATTTTATTCTTCATGAAAATGAGGAGATTGGTCCTATTGTGCCTCAGAGGGGTTTAAGGCAAGGGGATCCCCTATCCCCTTACTTGTTTATAATTTGTGTTGAAGCTTTAAGTTGCTTATTGAAGAAGAAGGAAGATGATGGGCTTATCCATGGTTTTAGTATTGCTAGAGGAGTTCATTCACTATCACATTTGTTGTTCACGAACAACTGCGTTCTATTTTTCAGAGCTAATATTCATGAAAGCTAGGAAGTTAAAGATGTGCTCTCATGGTGTTAGCATATTTCTAGCCATATATTTCTAGCCATATGGTAAATTACTCCAAGTCATCGATCACTTTCAACAAAAGTACTAATAATGAGGTTCGTGGGTCTATCTGTAACCTCTTGCAAGTTAAGGAAAGTGACGAAGTAAGTATGTACCTAGGTTCTCCTTCAACAATTGGTAGGGACAAAATAAAAATTCTCTTCTATGCAAAGGATCGGGTGTGGGGATGCATTCAAAGCTAGCATAACAAGTCTCTTTCAACAGTGGGTCGGGAAGTGCTAGTTAGGACTATTGCCCAATCAATGCTAAATTACCTTATAAATGTTTTTTATTTCCTAAAGAGCTTTGTACAAAGATTAAAGTGATGCTTCATGGCTTTTAGTGGGGAGGGAAAGGTGATCGTCAAAACGATATTCGATGGATGAATTGGAAAGCTTTATGTAGGCCAAAGAAGTTTGGGGGATCAAGGTTCAAAGATTTCAGAGCTTTTAATGTGGCTATGCTATCGAAGAAAGCGTGGAAATTGATCACTGATGAGAATGCCTTGGTGTCAAGAGTTTACAAGGCTCGATATTATCCCCGTTTGATTTTTTGAATGCCTCTCTTGGTTGTAATCCAAGTTTTATATGGCGAAGCATATTTGAGACTCAGGAATTATGAAAAAGGGTTGTTAATAGCGCATAGGGAATGGTAGAACAACTTGCATATGGGGTTCTAATTGGATGCCTGAAAATCATTATTGCAACATATCTAGTGCTTACCCAGAAGGTTCTTATGATAGAAGAGTAAATGTATTATTCCCGGTGGAGGTAAAGGTATGGGATGTGGATTTAATGAAAACATGTTTAATGAAGAGGAGTGTAGCAAAACTCTGAACATTTCCTTGCAGACGAGGGACATTGAAGACAATTTGATTTGGGGCTTTGATGAAAAGGGATTGTTTTCAATAAAAAGTTGTTGCAGAGCTCTCTTAGGTGATGAATCTTCTAAAGCATGTCAGCGTATCTGGGCATTGAAAGTCCCTCCAAAAATTAAAAATTTTCTTTGACATTTGGCTTCGAATATTTTACCAAATGTTATGAATTTAAATGCTAAGCATGTTGATATCTCTCTTATGTGTCAAAGATGTGTTGCAAGGATTGAAACAAATCAACATTTATTTTTCCATTGTGAGTTGGCAAGGACTGCTTGGTGGCTAATGAGAATTTTCATTCCTAATCCAGATGGTATATCGCACTTTCATGGCTGCAGCAAGCTTTCGATGTCAACGTTAAGGAGAACAATGATCTATTTGTTGTTGTCTTATGGTGCCTTTGGTTTCACAAAAATAATTTCATATGGAAAAAGAAATCTTGTAGCCCATCCGTTGTGCTTAATATAGCAGATCGTATTCTCACTCAATGGTAGCAAGCAAAGCACACTGTATTGCCTCAACAACTATCATTGTCTGATGCCCACCTTGGCAATGTTGTTTGGACTAAACCTAACGACCACTGGTTCAAGGTAAATATGGATGCAACTTTCTTCAAAGAGCAAAATAGTTATAGTATTGGGTGTGTTGTCCTTGATTCTGAAGGTATGATGGTTATGGCCAGGTCCATTCCATTAGATGATTGGCCAACAATTAAGGAGGTTGAGGTTATAAGCATCAGGGAGGCATTATCCTTACTCAAAAACAAAAGAATTCAAGATTGTATTATCAAATCTGATGCTAAAAACAATATTTATTGCTTATCTGATGTTGCACAAGACTTAATTTTGAAACCTTTAATTGATGATTGCAAGATTCTTGTAAAGCACTTTAGAAATGTGTATTTAATTTTATCCATAGGTCTGCGAATCATGCAACTCACCTTGTTGCTAGGGCGGTTGGTTCTTTGTCAGGTCCAAGGAAGTGGTTTTCAAACA
>CAOJBK010573170.1:0-11699 GCA_948294925.1 Codiaeum variegatum | reverse complement strand
GAATGGTGTTTCGCTAGTGGATTCTCTTGGGTCATTCTGTAGGCCCATAGCACATGATGCAGCTCTATTGCCCAATTTCTTCAACATCCTTCTAACCTTCATTTTAAGCCTCGAAGGAGGGTTAGATTAGTAACTTCATTTTTCACATTCAACTGAGGATGGGAACTAATGAAAAGTGATGCTTAATGTTGAGACCTTCGTAGAAATCTCTCATTTTGGCATTTTCGAACTATTTTCCATTATCGTTCACCAATTGATGTGGCACGCCAAACTCGCACACTATATTTCTCTACATGAATTTTATCACGTTATCTGTTGTGATAGTTGCTAAGGCTTTAGCCTCCACCCAGTTGGTGAAGTACTCTACTGTAACTAAAAGAAACTTCTTTTGCCCTATCATTGCTGGGAAAGGCCCTACTATGTCCATTCCCCATTTAGTAAAGGGCCATAGACCATAGATATGTATTTGTTCTGTTGCTGGGACTTTGTTGAGGTTATCAAACCTCTGATAGGCTTGACACTTTCTTATCAGCTTCATAGCATCCTATTTTATCATGGGCCAAAAATATCCTTGCCTAATGGCTTTAGTGGCTAGTGCTTCCCCTCTAACATGCATTCCACACACTCTTTTATGCATTTCTTTCAATACATACTTAGCTTCTGAGAGGTTTAAACACTAAAGCCATGACAGAGAGAAGGCTTATTTATAGAGTGTCTCATTATAAATGGCGAAGTATGAACTCCTCCATTTGAGCTTCTTGGCTAGCTTTGAGTCTTCGGGGAGCTTTCCTTCTTCTAAGTATCCTCTTATGGGGTCCATCCAACAAGGTCCTAACTTTGTTGCCATAACACTTTTAGGCTTTTCTGTACTAAGCTGAGTGAGGACTCCCAAAAAAAATCAATTCTAAATGTCCAATAGATGGGCTATTGCGAGCTTACTGAGTCTATCTGCTCTACTCTTCTCCCTCCGAGGACTTTTCTTGAATTCCACCTCTATGCCTCACTCTTTCATTTTCTTCAGCTTCTGGTTTGTCTTCTCTAGGTACTTCACCATAACTGGATGTTTAGCTTTGTATAAGCCTTCAACATGACCTAGGAGTAGTTAAGATTCACATAGATGTGTAACACCTCCACATGTAGGTGCTCGACCACTTAGAGGCCTTATAAGAGAGCTTAATATTCGATGATGTTATTGGTGGTGCTAAAGTCTAGCTTCAAAGTGAACTCAATCAACACTCCATTTTCATTTTCAATATGACTTTGGCTCCACTAGCTCCCTTACCACTGGCTCCATCTACATACAACTCCCATTTAACCTTCGAGGGTGTCCCTTCAAGTCTCTCTCCTACACCTTCACTTATGGACTAGTCTAGGGGAAATGAGCATTCTGAAATAAAGTCTACTAGTGCTTGGGCTTTGATGGCTGACTAAGGTCTGTACTATAAACTATATCCTTCCAATTTGACATCCCAATAGAGCATTCTACCTGAAAGTTTGGGTTTATGTAGGACTTTCTGTAATGGCTTGTTCATTACTACTACCCCTTGGTAAGCCTCTAGATACACTTTGAACTTTTGACATGAGAGCACTAAGAAATACTCCAACTTCTCTAGGGGGTTGTAATTCAACTCTGCTCCTCATAGAACTTTACTAAAATAATACACTTATTTCTGGAGACCTTTTTCTTCACTTACCAAAATCAAACTTACTGTATAAAGCGAGGCTGATAGATAGATGATGAGCTCTTCTCCCTGAAGGGGTTTTCTCAACACATGCTCCGAAGCTAAGAAGGCTTTTAAATCTTCCATCACTTTCTGACAATCTTCTATCCATTGAAAGGAGGCACTCTTCCTTAGCTTCTTAAAGAAGGAGAGGTATTTCTCCCCCGATTTAGACATGAACCTGTTCAGAGCCACTAGCTTTCCTATGAGCTTCTGGACTTCTTTCGAACTTTGCTGGGAGCTCATCTTTAATATGGCTTTGACTTTGACAGGGTTCGGCTCAATACCCCTTTCGTTGACCTGGTACCCCAGAAACTTTCTTCTATGGATAAAGAAAGTGCACTTCTCTGGATTTAATTTCATTCCATAAGAATCCATCACACCAAATACCTCTCTAAAGTATTCCACATGCCACTAGAAGCTTATACTTTTCACCACCATATCATCTATATAAGCTTCTAGGTTTCTTCCTAACTACTCTTTAAACACTTTATTGACCAACCTTTGGTATGTTGCTCTAGCGTTCTTAGCCTAAAAGACATAAACTCATAGCAATAAGTCCACTTTTCTATAATGAAAGAGGTATTTTCTATATCTTCCTCATCCATCTGAATCTAGTGCTATCACTACTTCACATCTAGTAGTGACAGATATTTGTATCCAGCTATCGAGTCTACTAACTTGTCTATCATAGGCAATGGGTACGAATCTTTGGGGCAAGCCTTATTCAAATTCGTGAAATCTACACACATTCAATAGCTACCATTTGCTTTCCTGACCAGCACCACATTGGCTAGCCAGTCCCGATATAACATTTCCCTTATGAAGCCTACTTTACTAAGATTTTCTACCTCTTAATCAATGATTGCTTGCCTTTGTTCTCAAAGCACCTCTTTTTTTTACAGGCTTACGTAACGAGTCTATATGGAGTTTGATAGGGGTCCGGTTAAATGGGCTACCCAGTAAGGTTGGGCCCAAATCTAAAAGAAGGCCTAAAAGAAAAGAAAGGGTTTTCATTAGTGGATTAGGTTCACCCAGACAAACTAAGGAGTGTAAGGGTGAGTCTAGCGAACAACCCAACCTGAGAATAAGCCACCGGATTAAGAGTCTTGGAACATAGGTATTTCGAACATAACAAGGACTTAGCCCAAAGCAAGAGGATAAACCACCTCAACTGTTATAGTACAACAGTATAGAAGCATGCACCTTAACACAACACGTACTAGTCAGAGGACTATCTCCTCTGCAAATAACCACTCAAGGTAGTGGCAAACATAGAAAAATAGGATCTTCAAGGCAGTGGGCTAATCACCACCCGCCACCTCACCCATAGTAGAACTTCCTTTGATATAATGGTATCCTTCCTCTATAAGGAACACCTATAGCCATCCGATCTCTATCTTATCCATACTAGGGGCTCCCTATATAAAGGCATCCACATTGAAGAGATAGGTATGTTCAATAATTTTCTTCTTCTTCTTCCTTCTTTCTACACACTTGAGGGATTCTTTCACCAAAATCACCGACTTTATTGTCGGAGGACCATTACTAGGTAACCCGCCTAGCCTCCTTCTAATCGATTCTTTTGTGATTATAGGATAGAGAGCTAAGGCCCATTACACTCAGACCCAGAGAGCTAAGAACTTTTGTTCATGTGAGTTCTTAAGGTAGTTTTCTCACCCATAAACTCATCTTCTTTTTCAGCCATGAGTTACAAACTCCTGTGTAAAGAATGGGAGATAATAAGGAGAAGGATCCTATAGATAACACCCAAGCACCTCCTATAAATGTTGCAAGCACCTCTTTAAACCCACCAAACCCCATTGCTATGATACCCACACCAAAAAATTTAATGCCAGTCCAAATCTTGCAAGGTTTTCTCACCCAAAATAGCACTTACATAAGCTGGTGCATAGCCTTTTACTCCAATCACCCCTGCCAACCTACAAGCCACCTTACCTCAAACTGTCTAGCTTTTAACCACCCTACTCCAGTCTACAAAATCCTTAAAGAACTAGAAGGTTCCAATGGGAGGAAGGTAAATAGGCGCCTCAACTTGAACTGTGCTAGAGATGGGTATGAAGGAAATGAGGAGAGAAGGGGAGATTCTAGAGGAGGGAGTAGATTGAGATCCGTTATTGGGGATGTGATGGGGAAAAATGCTGGGAAGGATGGGGAAGAACGAAGTTATAGGGGAAGAGAGGGGGGAGAAGTTAGGAGAAGAGAAAGATGGCTGAGAGAGGAAATAGCAGATAGGGTCAGAAAGGAGAGGGAGAGGTCAGGAGTGAAGGGGAGAGATAGAAGAAGAAGTCGATCTCTAGAAAGTAGTACCAGAGGACCCTCCAGGCGGACTAGATCAGTAGCTGTACATTCCCATCATGAACGAAGAGGAAGCAATATGAGGGAGTCCCTAGAATGGTCGCAACACTGGAGGGATAAGATGGATGGCCAAGAGGCTATGAACTAGAATAGGCCTCAAGAGCTTAGAAATGAAGTAAGGAATATAATGGCATGGGAAATATATCATGAAAATGGAAGGATCCTAGGAGATTTAAACTTAGTACTAGCCCCGAAATCACCTTTTATTCCAAAAATTGCAGAATATCTATGTCGGACAAATTCAAAGCTCTGAATATCAAGAAGTATGATGGTTTTGCCGATCCTCTAGCCCACCTGATGGACTATAAACATGCCATAGAACTGAATTACACAAATGATGCCATTAAATGCTTGTCCTTTAGAGGATCCCTGGAGGAAGCCGCAATAGAGTGGTATGACAGGCTACAACCAAGAAGTGTAATGAATTTTGAGCAGCTGGTAGGGAGCTTTTTGAGACACTTTGGATCAAGTATCCCCTCAGAAATGACTACTCAAGCCCTAGAGCAAGTCAAGCAGTCCGAAGGGGAATCTTTGAGGGACTACCTACCTAGATTCAATAGAGAAGCTTTAAAGCTAACTAGACTCAATCAGTCTAGGGCTGTGGAAGAACTATAGAATGGTACCATCCATGATGGATATTTCAAGGCGCTCAATGGAAAGGCTCTGCAAACCTTAGAAGAAGCCATGGTCCTTACTCATAAATACATCCGTTAGGACAAGGCTTATAAGAATAGCCAGCTAGTTAGAAGGATGGTGAAAGTGGTAGTCCTAGAACTTAAGAAGAAGATAAGAATGAAAGAGAGCTTTGAGAAAATAGAGACAATAGGCTTAGTCCAAGGCTAAGGGCAGAACTCATAACACCCTGGACTTCTCAAAATTGACCCTACTGATAGCTGCCCTGGAGGTAGTATTCACCTCATTCTAGAATAGAGATATTTGGAAGAACTAAAAACCTTTGAAGGGAGATCCTGATAAAAAGGACATGGCTCAATATTGTAAATTCCACGCCACTCATGAGCATGACATGAATGAAAAAAGAGCAGGCTAGCATAAACAAAGTGGATAGAGGAATTGGAGCCTTCATTATTAATGATGGATCAGTAGGCAATATGGCCTGCTTAATAGGTGGACCGTCTGAAGTCGTTCTAAGCCATAACAAGATAAAAGCCTTATCTCAAAAAAAAGAAAAGCTAGAGCATGTGTTCTATAATGGAAACAAGAGACCCGCAAAAGAGGAAGAATGGCAATATAGGCCAAGGGTAGATTCGGTGGTTATGACCGCTATTATAAAAAACTATAACATTCAGTGAGTGTTTGTGGATGATGGAAGCTCAGTAAACTTGCTGTTCGACATGGCCTTTACAAAGATGGGAATGGGAGAATTAGATCTAACAAAATCAAAAAACCCTATCCACACCTTGGATCAAATTGTGATTCCAGTTGTGGGAAATATTACAGTCCTTTTTACCTTAGGAAAAGTGCCCAGAGAAGTAACCTTGATGTCTACCTTCGTGGTGGTAAAAGTCCGATGGCCTATAATGTGTTATTAGGGAGGCCCCTATTGCATGATTTGGATGCTGATATAAATGTTAGAAGAAGGGGGAAAGGGGGAGGGGGGTTCAAATCTCATTGCATGATAGTATAGATTAGATATATTTGGGACTCCCCAGGAAGAAAGCATGACAGAACCCATCAGAAAAAAGTGGACCATGATCCACATAGAAGCGGAAAAAGTAGGCATGGTCTAAGTAAGTGAAAGGTAGATCACCCAGAGGACCCACCCGGTTGAAAAGTTAGAAGAATTTCTAGTGGAGGAAAAGACTCCCTATAAACTCAGTGCCAACCTTTGAGGGAGAAAAAGGAGGAGACTATGGCCTTTTTAGCTAACAGTAAGGCAACATTTACCTGGGATTCGATAGAAATGCCTGACATCAAGCCGGAAGTCATAACTCACAAGCTGAATGTAGATCCCTCATACCAGCCTATCAAGCAAAAGAAATGATGTTTCAGGGCAAAAAGGCAGGCAGTCATCGATGAAGAGGTAGACAAGCTCCTAAAAGCTGGGTTGATCAGGGAAGTCCTTTATCTAGATTGGTTGGCAAATGTAGTCCTGTTAAAGAAGTCTAACAGATCCTACCGGATGTGCATAGATTTTACAAATCTTAACAAAGCATGCCCAAAAGACTCCTACCCCTTGCCTATGATAGATAAGCAGGTGGGCTCAACATGGGAATATTAGTACTTGTCTTCCCTAGATGCTAAGCAAGGATATCACCAGATTCGAATGAACCTAGAGGATAAAGAGAGGGCTTCCTTTATCATAAAAAAGGGAATTTTTGCTACACTTTCATGCCTTTCAGATTGAAGAATGCGGGGGCCACATATCAATGGTTGGTAAATAGAATATTCAAAGATTAGTTAGGAAGAAATTTAGAGGCATATGTGGATGACATGATCATCAAAAGCCAAACATTTGAAGAACACATCCGGGACTTGGAGGAAGTGTTCGAAGTAATGAATGACTAAGGTTTAATGATTAATCCAAAAATTATGCTTTCTTCATTCAGGGAGGTAAATTCCCAGGTTATCAATTGAGTGAGAAGGGGATCAAACCAAATCTAGACAAGGTGTAAGCCATCTTAAACATGTCACCACTAAAAATCCAAAAGGAAATACAAAGGCTTATAGGGAGGCTAGTGGCACTAAATAGGTTAATGTCAAAATCAGGTGAAAAATACCTACCATTCTTCAAAAAATTGAAGAAAAGTGGAAACTTCAAATGGATGGAAGACTGTTAGAAGGCATTAGATGACTTGAAGGCCTTCCTAGCATCGGAATAGGTCCTAAGCAAGCCCCTCCTAAGTGAATAAGTATTGATATATCTCTCAGCCTCACCCTATATCGTGAGCTCAATGTTACTAAGGGAAGAAAAGGGAGTTCAGAAGCCAATCTATTATTTCAGTAAGGTCCTTCAAGGGGCAGAGATGAATTATAGACCTATTGAAAAAATTATGTTTGCTTTGGTTTTATCTTGTAGCAAGTTCAAAGTATATCTAGAAGCTTATCAAGGGGTGGTGCTTAGAGATCAGCCGCTCAAAAGGGTCCTCCAAAAGCTAGAGATATCTGGGAGAATGCTGAAGTGGTCTATAGAGCTGGAAGAACATGGGTTCCAATATTACCGAGTGCAAGAATCAAAGCCCAAGCGTTGGCAAAATTCATCTATGAGTGTTTCTTCCCTAATTAAGACACTCAAGGAGAGGAGGAGAAAAAAGAGAAGGGTAATACGAAGCATGAGAAAGGGACCACATGGGACTTGTATATAGATGGAGCTAAAGGCATAGAAGGAAACGAGGCTGGTATAGTATTGAAAAATGAAAATGGAGTCCTACTGGAATATGCTCTAAGATTGGAGTTTGGAAACACCAATAACACTATAGAGTATGAAGCTTTGATACAAGGCTCAAGCCCAACCGACCACCTCCGAACAAAAACTCTGAACATGTACACTGACTCTCAATTGATTGTGGGATATATAAGGGGAGAATACAAGACAAGGGAGGGAGAAATGACCCTATATGAAGAAAAAGTGAACCAGATAGTGGAGAAGATGAAAGATAAAGGGGTGATAGTGGAATTCTTTAAGATTCCTACAAGTAAAAATACAAGGGCTAATTGCCTTAGTAAACTGGTGACACAACACCCCACAGGCCTCCCCAGAAGAGTATTTTTAGGATCCTTGAGTGCCCCTAACACTGATAGAGGAGAGGCAACCATGGAGGTAGAGGATGGGCCATGCTGGATAGACCTAAACCGGGCCTACTTAGAGGAAAGTAAAGAGCTAGATGACCCAGAAGAGGCTAAACAATTGAATAGAAGAAGTGCTTACTTTTCAATCCTTCAGGGGAAGTTATATAAGTGAGAGTATCACCTGCCTTGGCTCATATGTCTTACCCCCTCAGAGGAAGAATATATGCTATAGGAGATGCTTAAGGGAGCATGCAAAATGCATATTAGAGGAAAAGCCCTAGCAACAAAAGCAATAAGGCAGGGGTACTAGTGGCTTACGATGAAAGAGGATGCAAAGAAGCTGGTTCAAAGATGCTAAGATTGTCAGAAGTTTCCAAAGATGGAAAGAACCCCAGTAGCCAAACAATTGCCTATTTATAGCATATGGCCTTTTGCTAAGTGAGGGATGGGCATAGTTGGACCATTTCCTATGGCCAGCAGGCAAAGGAAATTCCTCTTAGTAATAGTGAAGTGCTTCACCAAATGGGTTGAAGTGGAGGACGTGACAATGATAATAGCAGAGAATGTGATCCGGTTCCTCTGGAAGAATGTCATATGTCAAATTGGGATCCCTTATCAGTTCATAAGTGACAATGGAAAGTAGTTTGAAAATGCTAAGATGAGGTAATTTTGCTTTGGATTGAACATCAAACACCACTTCTAATCTATTTCCCATCCTTAAACAAATGGGTAGGTAGAAGTGACCAATCAAACCCTTCAACAAGGGCTTAAGAGGAGGCTAGAAGGACTTGGCAGGAATTGGGCAGATGGCAGGAATTGGGCAGATGAGCTGCACCACGTTTTATGGGCCTATCGGACTACACCGAGGGAACCCATAGGAGAGACTCCCTTTAGCTTGACATATGGCATAGAAGCAGTGATTCTCATGGATATCAGATTGTTAAGTGGAAGGATCAACTATTGTGAAGATATCACCAATGATGCCTTAATGAGAGTCGATCTAGACCTGATAGAGGAGCCAAGGGACCAAATCCTCATGAAATGGGTGAACAACAAGAATAAAGTAGCAGCCTACTTTAACAAAAAGGTCAAGTTAAGAATCTTTGAAGAAGGAGATTAAGTGATGAGAAGCTTGGAAGCCACTGGGAAGAAAGAAGGCATTGGTAAACTTGCACATAATTAGGAAGGTCCATTCAAAATAGCCGAAGTTATAGGGCTAGTGATAACTAGAAAATTATTTATTATTTTACCTCATATTCTTAGGAGATTTTACTTGTTAAATTGAATTTAATATGTTGTTCTAGTGTCTTTTTTCATTTCTAAGTAATCAATTGGATTTCAAAGCTAGGAGGAACTATTTCAAGGTTCAAGCTCGAAAGGTGAAGAAAATGCATGAAAATGAAGCAAAAAATAAAGGCTCAGGGCTGCCTCACAGTCTACCTCATGGCCTGTGAGATAGCCCATGAGATTGCTTGAAGATTGCATGGTAGTGGTCTGTCATGGCCGGTGACATGGGCCGTGACAAAGAGGGTTCCTCCTGTGAGAGATTGCAGATTAAGGCGCAAAGAAACAATAGCTTCTCATGAGCTGTGACAGGGACCATAAAAGCTCTCTATTTCTCACCAAACAAAGGGCATAAAATCATAGAGGCCTGCCACAGGCAATGGCACGGGCCCTGAGAGCCCCTTGTGACCGCACTCTAACATCTATAAAAGAGTTGGAAAATTTCAGATTAAAGGGATTCTTGCCTAACTTCACTCAAAATCATTTTAAGGTTATAGAAACCCTAGAAAAGGGTTAAGAATCTGAGAAAAAGAGATCAATGACGGTTTTTAAGGGTAGATTGCGAATCATCATCCCAAATTAGAGCAAGGATTATAAGGATTTGGTTGAAATCCCATTGGGTTTTCATGGGTTCTATGGATTTCTGCACTTTCTTCCATTTTTCTTGATCTTTTGCTTTGATTATGAACTAAATATACTTGTCTACCTAGATTAGATGAGTATTACTCAATTGTATGGTTTGATCAATATTTTAATAAATGAATGTTTAGATTTTTCATCAAGTTTGACTTTTGATATTTATTTTCTATAAATCAATAACAATGGCATGCTTGTTTTTAGTTTTTGTTGTTTAGGCTTCACTAAAAATAGATAAGTTTAAACATAGAACATTTAAAAGCTTATAAGTTTGTTGTGTTTGCTAGAGATAGATGCACAAACACCTAGGGTTTTATATTTTTCATTAATTCTTCATTCTTTTTTTGATTGAATAGGATTGAGAAGAGATTCCTTCCTATTACTTAGAAATTAGGGGTTTAATTACTTGAGAATGAATTAAACTTAGTTTTATGAAAAATCCCACTTGCTGATTAATTGGCATATTAATTGGATTGTTGGTTAAATGTGCAATTTGAGTTAATAAGAGTCAAATTTTAGGTATATGCTTTAATCCATCATTAAATTCCAGATTTGATTTTCAATTTCTTTAGAATTTTATTAAGTGCAAGTTCAGTTTTTAAATTTTACATAGTTTAAAATTGGTTCATAAACCCAAAAATTATTGTGAGCTAGATAATAGATTAGGAGATTGAGTTGATGCTTGATCGAATAAATCAATGAATCCCTTGGGAGAGTGATACCAGGACTTGCCAGTTTTACTACTTGATACAATTCTGTGCATTTACAGGTGTTGCAGTCCGAGCGCATCAAGTTTTTGGCGCTGTTGTCGGGGATTTTTTTTTTATGTTTTGATACGATCAACATTGACAATAAATCCAACACTATTGATTTCACCTTTATTTTTGTATGTAATTAATTGTGTTTCTTCATCTATTGTATTTCAAGTGTTAGTGCATGACCAGAGCTAAACCATCTCATTTGCACCCTTATAATCCTGAAATTCAATGGATTGGGTGGCATCAAAGGAGGTTGGCTCTAGAAGGGGGCGATCTAATTTCGGAAGAAGTTGATAATTTATCGATTCAAGAGTTGGAAGAGGGTGCCTTGGAAGTAAATTTAGAAGAGATTGAAATAGAGATGGAGGGAAACCAGGGTCAAAACTATATTGGTGGAAATAGGAATATGAATGCCATAGGAGATGGTAATGGAAATGGCAATAGAAATGGAAATGATCCTCACATGCGGAGAACCATGTAGCACTTCGCCCAGGCATATTTGAATGATGTTGGTGATCCAATAAGAAGGCCATTGGTGGACTCCAACAATTTCAAGATCAAGCCAGCCATTATCCAAATGATCCAAAACTCCTGTCAATACAGAGGGTTAGCTCATGAGAATTTGCACACCCACTTGGATGAGTTCGTTGAAATCTGTGATACATTCAAGATGAACAGGGTGTCAGAAGATGCTATTAAGCTGAGGTTGTTCCCTTTCTCCTTGAGGGACAACCCGAAGAAGTGGTTGAAGTCTTTCCCCTCCGGACATTTCACGACTTGGGGGTAATTGGCGATAGCTTTTCTCGAGAAGTACTTTCCCCCCAGCAAAGTCTGCTAAGCTCTGTTAAGAGATTTAATCTTTTCCACAACTGAAGGGGGAATCTATCTATAAAGGTTGGGAAAGATATAAGGATTTTCTGCTTAGATGTCCTCATCATAGGTTTGAGTTATGGTAGCAAGTGGAAAGCTTCACCAATGGTCTCAATTACAATAATCAATAACTTTTGTTAGCATATGAAGGGGGATCATTGGAATCAAAGACCTTAGAAGAGGTGTGGGAGCTAATTGAAGAAATTTTAAGGTCTTATTATCAGTGGTTACCCAACCCACGAGATCAACCAAGGCTAAGGTCACCGGGCATTCATTCCGTTGACGCGGTCACATCTTTGACAGC
>CAOJBK010573002.1:0-10521 GCA_948294925.1 Codiaeum variegatum | reverse complement strand
TATATATATATATATATATCTGTGTGTGTGTGTGTGTGTGTGTGTGTGTGTGTGTGTGTGTGTGTGTGTGTGTGTGTGTGTGTGTGTGTGAATTAATATTTTTAATAATAATTTTATAGTCCTATAAAATAAATTAAAATTAAAATTAAATTAAATTAGTGAGTTGAATATAAATGTATGTAAGAATTAATGTAAATACATGAACTATATGTTGAATTGAATTTGTTCAAAAATTATTATCCTTTTACTATGAACAAAGATCTTTTTGATGCATGAAAGTAATTAATATATATATATATATATATATATGTTTAAGTTTATTATGATAATTTGAATTAATTAAAAAAATTAGTCTTATTATCATTAATATTTTCAACTAATGTTTCAAGGTATAAATAGCTAATGATATACCATAATATTACATAATTCTTATATTTGTATCCTCTGATATTTACACCCTCTTTGAAAGTCTTCTATCTCAGTTTTTAGTCTACACTTTATTCATAATTTTCAAATCTACAATATAATTTTACCATGTCTATTCAAAGCTATATAATAAATTTATTTTATTTAATCTCTTTTTAAATATAGTCGTTCTATGTATCCAATTTATCTTCATGAGTTTTGTAGATATTTAATCTCCAAATTTTAGTAAGAAAATTTCCTTCGTTGATTATTAAGAAAAAATGGGACAAAAAACAAAGAAGATGAAAAAAAGAAGGGAGGAAGATGTGGTTGTTGCAAAAGAGAGATTAGTTTTTTTTTCTTATTTTTTTTAAATAGAGAAAATGGAAAAAGATGAGAGAAAAAATATTGACTTCCATATTTTTAAAGTTTTTTAGAAAAATCAAGAAAGGGAAAGTGAAAGGTTTAGATCGATTTTCCTTCTTTTATTTATTTTTTTTAAATTTGAATTATTTTAGGTTCTTTGGGATGCTTACTTAGTTTTTTCATTGGGAGAAACTAAGAAAAAGAATGTCATTTTTATTTCTAAATCTCTTTGAAAAAAAATGCGATAAAAGGAACGTGAAAGGATTAGTCCAATCCTCTTCTTTTAGAGATAGATTATATTCTTAATTTTTCATTGTTGGGTTTAAGACTTTTATCTGGATTTTTAGGTTAATAATTTAGGTGACTAGATTATGAGTTTTAAAAAATAGTTCAAGTGAGACTTGAAATTTTATAGTTTTTCAAGAATGTATTAACCTTGCATTTAAAAAACTAAAAAAAATATATATATATTTTTATATGATTACAATGTTTTTTTACATTCTCTTCTAAAAAAAATATCGCATCAAGTCATTTTCGAAATATCATTTTTCTTTATTTATTTTTCTTTTTTACTTTTTATTTAGAAAAAATTATTATTAGACCAAGAAATATTTAATTAAGCAAAATATCATTTTACAAAGAAAAATTAAAATTTATTTCAAAAATTTTTAAAAATTTAAAATTTAATAAAATTTAAAGTAAATAATAAATTATAAAAAATTTAAAAGTATTTACAATGTTAATATAATATATGTATTATTTTACCTATAACACTTATTTAAATTACATTTCATTAAATCACAATAAATTTAATTACATACAATCTAAATTCGTGCATCGCACGAATATTTCACTAGTCATTCCAAAATGCAAAGGCAATCTATAAAAATTAATGAGCAATTTAAAAAAAAAGACATCTATCCATTCATTACTTGAAAAGTAAATATGCAACAATATGTAAAAGAAATCAACTCCCTGACCGACAAAATAGACTATAATATATATTGCCCATGCAGGACTTGTTTAGAAATACAAAGGGTTCAACATAAAATACATTTAAGAATAGATTTTATCGATCTCATCCAGCTCTTGCCTAAGGGCTTCCTCAATTGCCTTGTCATTAACCATCTCAATCTTGAGGGAGGAGACGTTCTCGATAATGGCCTTGATATGACCCTTGGTGGCCTCACTCTCATTCCGAGTTTGACGAGCGGCAGCGACCAATTTGGCCTTCTGCTCCTGGAGCTGAGTCAATTTCTCTTTCTTAGGGGCTAATAACCTCTCCAAGTCCTCAATCTCCTTCACGAGGGGATTAATATGCTATTTTAGTGATTTGGCACCTTCGATGCAAGACTTGCCATAATCCTGTAAGAATTGAAGAGTGTTTTGGTACTGGACGAGTTGAGCTCGTGAATCCTTAAGGCATTTTTCCCTAGTGTCGATAAATCTTAAGGAGCCACCTTCTCGTCCAATTGATCCAGGAAGTCAAGGATGAAGGATTTTTGGCCAATTTGAAGGTGTTCTTCATTACCAAAATCGAACTCTCTTTTGTTTCCTTAAGGTAGGACTCCTCGAGTAATAATAGCAAACCTTTAGTCAACATCACCGAGAGAGCCCTTTTATATGCTACTATTTCCCTTAGAAATCTTGACAAAAGAAGGAATTGAGGGAACTTGATCAGACTGAGTCTTGGGGTGACCATCGCCGGCGAATCCCGGGTTAGCAAAGTACCCTTCTAGATCCTCTAAGTCATCCTGCTGAGAGAGTGTATGTTAATATATGTCAAGGTGAGAATTACAACAACAAAACATGAATGTTTACCTTAGAAGTTGCCACAAACACCTTCTTGGGAGAAGTTATTTTATCAAGAGAGGCTTTCTCTGGACCAGACCTCTCGATAGTAGTTGGAGTATTGACAGAAGAGGTTCTTGAAGGCAAAGGATTAGAACTTTCAACCACATCAGGCACTTCATACTCCTCACGAGTGAGATTGATAGGAGTTTGAACATCCTAAGCAGTTTGGGAAACCTTCGAGAGACTCTTCATAGAAGGGTCAGAAGAATCCCTTTGTGTTAAAGGCTCATTGATTTTTTACTGGATCTAAGAGGAACGACCTTTCAAAGCTTCAGATTTGGAATGGCCCTTGGAAGTATCTGATTTGGAGGACTTTGGCTATGAATGATCTTTGTTCGAATGTGATCCTGTCTTAAAAGTCGTAGAGGATCTCGCCGAAGGGGATTGTTTAGCAACGACGGCAGCAGAGGTGCCACCACCCTTAGTTAAAAACAACTTTATTGTCTGCAGAAAGTTAAATCATTAACAAAATATAAAACAAACAATGAAATATCATATGAGGTCAAGAGACTTATGCTTTGTTTCACCTTCTTTGGGGCCTTCTCTAGAATGTCACCTTTTGAACCCCTATTGACCAGCGAAACCACATCGCACATGGGTTTGGGAATCATAGCTGCAAGATAAAAATAAGTTAATAAAGGCTTCGAGTAACCAATTCAAACAGAGATAATGATAGTTTACCTCAACCTCCATCGAGTAACCTGATTATTGTTGGCCATATGAAGTGTTGAGAAGATGAATATTGTGTGGCATAGTAATCGGTAAAGGTGACATAAAATTGGGGAGGGGGGTGGGGTAGGAGGAGATATCTTATTCTCTCAAGGATTGGACTTTCCACCCTAAAAGGGGCAGTTGGGAGTTTTGGCCACTTGATCGGAATGGGCTTTATCGGGAACCAATGGCACAAGATAGGAAAATTTTGGATTAAGGGGTTGTTTACCAATTTGGAGTTGTTGTTTACAAAGTCCCTAAAACTAGCAATACATCTTTCACTAGCAAGGAAAGATTCGGCTAGGGTTTGGCTTTTCATTTGTTGTTGAGCTTCTTGTACTTGGGATATGAAGTAAGGGAGTGTGTGATACATTATCTTACAAAATTTTTTAAATTTATGAATTTGTTAAATATACATGCCTCTTAAAAGTTCCATGCTCTAATCCTGCAAACACGGGGGAGGGTCAGTCACTATGGTCGAAGAGAAAATGATCCTAGACCACACTTTAGAAAAACTCTCATCCATGGTGTGCTCAATAAGTCCCCTCCACCAAGACCTTAACCTAGTGGTTATGCCAAGTTTGGATTCTAGGTCCTTAATCTCTAAGGCCATTAGCCGATTATTATGAAGGTCTCTAAGCCTGAGATATTGATCTTTGGTAACGACGCATCGACTCGAGGAAAGGTTATTTAAAGAGAAAATGGTTGTATAAGGAAATTCTTGTTTCAGGCCGAATTGGCGATAACAAATTTGGGGAGAATAAACTTCGACACCCCCTTCGCGTTGAGTGAAGTGCTGATAGAAAAGCCATGAGAAATGAGAGCGCTTACCCATTAATCAACCCAATCAAGGACCAAAGGATTAAAGGTAGAAGTTAAACTAGGTCCGAGAGGGGCTATGCTGCAGCAATTGAAGTGCATAGAAGAATGAATTGGGCACTTCTCAAATGGAGTAGAAAAATTCCACCACTTGCTGAAAGGGCAGATCTTTCGTTGATCCAGTCCTTAGATACACGTCGTAAGTATGAAGAATGCGATAGGAATAGGAAAGGTTATAGAGATTGGAGAAAGTTGGACGACCCACATAAGGTCTTTGAGATTGGAGAAAGATAACTTCTCGGGATTAGAAAGGAATAAGTTGATGCTCCTATAGATGTTCAAAAGAATGAGGTCTCCTCAGTTATACCTCCCTTCAAAAGCCAACGCTCTGGCTACCTTAAGGTACTCTTTGATAACCTTGATGGATGCGGTATAAAAAATGTATTGACATAAAAAATATAGTAAAAAAGCTACATGTTCCTCATCCAAGGGAGTAAGCATTTCATATGAGGTTACCTCATAGATGTGTTGGTATGAGGTGCAAAGAATGAAATCTCGGTAGAAGTGTCGAACGGAATAAAAGGATCTAAAACATGGCCTAAAATAGGAACCCCTAAGAGAACTATGATATCATAGGAAGTAGGGGTCATTATTCCAAAGCCAAAGACAAACATGTTACTCCTAGGTGAAGAAAAAAGTAAAGAAGAAAGAAGCAGAGTACGGGAAATTGGTGGGGCATCTAAACAAAGTTCTAATAACCTATCTATATTCGATGTGATCCATCTATTGTGGTATTTCTCCTTCATCCTAACATACTAGGAGATAAAGTCTCTACTGACTAGGGGCTCGGTCCTAGCCATAGGAGCTTTATTCCAACTAGCCACTAAGCAAAAGGATTTATATCTAGGAGGGAAGGAATCTCTATACAAGAACTCGGGGAGGGGATTGATTTCTTTAACACAATAAGGACCTGAGTTGTAACCACTAGGATAATGAACAATTACCTGATTCACGATCTCCTCGGAGTCAGATAGATCAATATGGGCCTCGATGGGGTTAATGTTGAAGATGGCCTTCTTGGACTTAGTCATTTTGAGGATTATTAGAAGCCTCAAAAAGGGAAAAAAAAAAAAGAAAAAGGAAAATTGATAAGAACCCTAGTCGATAAAAGAAAAGATTTGAAGACTTACCAGAGAAAAAATCAGCGAAGGATTATGAAGAACGAATGACAACATTTTTTCAAAGATTGAAGAAAACGACTAAGGGAAAAGTATATATAGTCCCTTTAATGAAGTGACCCTTCCACTTCCTGTGACAAAATTTGGCATGAAAAATGGGCTGGAAAGAAGTTAAAGCGTCAAAATATTTTGAAATTTGAGGCACTAAATACAAACCTCCGTCGATCATATGAACTTCAACGGTCTATAATCAAGAAGCCACATGCAAGAGGCCGATGCATTTACATCCCCAGCCGAGTTATCATCAAGAGCGTCTCAGCAGGAGATACAGGGGGCATTGTTAACACCAGACCAAAATAGGGTCTTATAAAAGGATAACCCCAAGATTCATAGGTGGACTTGGGAGGCTAAGAGCCTTGAACCCCAAAATTGAGCCCCTGGGCAAGTAAAACATCTCAGGCTCATGACTTAAAGCCCATGGCGAGACCCACAAACCATGGGAGATGAATTAAGAGATCCATGTCAGGAAAAGCCCTTCAATCCAAGCCCCTTGGGAAGGCCCTAAGCTCAGAGGCCTGGACCTATCCCCAAGGCCTTCGTTATAGGTCCCTTGGCGAGGCCTTAAGTGCAATAATGGATTAGTATACTCTTTAGGCCTCTATGGTAAGCCCTTGGGCGAGTTGATTGGCCCATGGCTGAAAAAAGTCCTCGCCGACCCTTCGAAGTAGAGATCCAAGGCCCACTCCCTAAGGTCTCGATATGATCACCTTCAGAAACCCATGGTGAGAGCTCAGACCCAAGGATCATGATTCCAGAGCCTAGGCCCAAACATGTTGCTCTTGGGCAAGTTTCCATTATCGTAGGAAACTATAGAGGGACTCAGAATCCTAGGGTTAAGGACTTTTGCATCAACACACAAACAAACTCTATCTTTGCTTCGACAAATCCTAGGTTTGGTTAGATTTTCCAGTCCATGAGACTGTAGTTGTATCACTTGGAGTGACAGCTACCACATATATCTCCATCATTAAAATCGGTTGACGTCTGCAATCTAGATACCACCCCACTCCTCCAGACAAGGAGTTTCCGTAGATGTTATCGCCTATGTCTAGGAGAGAAGGTTCCATTCAGATCCCTAGAAATGGCGATCGGTGGAGATGTCCAAGCCGGATCCAAGGACATATCAATACTTAGGTTTACTATTGTATTCCTTTGGTTATCCTTTATTTCCTTTGTTCTAAGCATTGTACTCATTTGAGTTTGATATTATGTTTATCTTGGTTATCATAATTTTGACTTGCTTTTATCCAGCCTAAACTAACACGAGAAACTCATAATACTGATTTATTGGACTGAGAACCCCTTAAACCGATAGATCATTGTCCGAGTACCCTTAATGACTTAGGACACCAAATTCTATTCAAATAATATTAATATAAAAATTAAAATAATTGAATTATTTAATTAATTTTGTAATACTTTAATATGTGTATTTTTTTTCTCAAATGAGACAATAAATTATGGAGTATGTAATTGCAACATAACTGCATGAGGAAAGATGAAAAACTAACACACCTTTTTTTACTGGCAAAATAAAAAAAAATCAATAAAAAAAGGAGAAAAACTAACAACCAATAAATGCTTTTTTTTTCCGCCAAATAGCCAATAAATGCTTGTGAAATCAAGAAAAAGATTTGTCTAAATCCAGTATAATATACTAAGTCAATATAAAATATATATTTTGAATAAAAAGAATTTTGGCTTTGACATAAATTGATCATAAAATTTATAAAACTTACTTTAAATTGGCCTGGTAGATGAAATCTCATGTACTGGATCTATGTAAGTTTTTTCAGTGAATCCAATGGTGACTAAAATTTGAAAGATAATGCTTGTTGACTGATGACCACTTTGATAACTTTCAGCATGTCTTTTTTCAACGCCCAATAAGATAAATATTGTCATAGTCTTTTTCAGCACATTTAAAAATAACTACTATTGTTGCTCATTTCAAAAGGATTATAAATACAGTGAGAACACACTAACGAATACTATTTCACAAAAATAATGTCATGCTCTTGTGTGATGCTCATAAATGAATAACATTTATCCTTTTGCCAAATCTAGCATACATGAAAATTTTTTCGATGGATAACATTGTTTTTTTGCCAAAAATGGTTAACTATTGATGGTTACTTATTTTTTCTAAAATTATCTATCACTTATACCTTTTAAGATCAAGATTTCACTATTAATTCTTTTCAACTATTCCTTCCGTTTACAAATAAATATCAATTAAGATTATTTTATAAAGATTAAGATAATAACAAATTTACCTTTAAATAGGCAATTATTTTTATTAATATTCAATTGAGTATATTATAAAAAAGTAATATTATTAAAATATTTTTCAAAATGAATAAAATGATATACATTTTTATTATGAATCAATATTTTTTCGGAGAACTTGTGGAATGAGGGGATGACTATGGAACCATATGAGTTGGTTTTCATGAATATGTGTGATGAATTAGTCGGGTTTAATCTCTTACCCTTTTTGTCTTATCTTTATTTTTCTATATTTTCTTTTATTTATGTGTGTCAAGTAACTTTTACTGTGCACTTAAAATTCTTATCATTAGCCTAAAACAAAGATTTTGGGCCTTCTTGAACCTAAAACCAGTAATTTTCTAGTTGATAATATCTACAGGAAAATTGATTTTGAAAATTGGCTTTAGGTTGAGGCTGTTGAATTTAGTGGTGGAATCTAGACCTTTTGATAGAATTGTTATCATATTGATGTTATGACTCATCCACAACATGTGTTACTGAATGTCCATATTTCAAATGTTGATGTTTTACTCTTGTTTATTGTGTATGCAAGCTCATCCCTTTTTTTGAGAAAATTTTTTTGACTGGACCTCAACCAGCATAATTAAAATCTCACTTTCCCTTGGGTTATCATTGAAGATTTCAATTTAGATTTTTTTTGCTGAATGAGTTAGAAACTAGAATTCTTTCTTTCAATACAAGAGTTCTTTTTTCCTTTCCTAATTGAGTTTATGACCATGGTTTGGTTGATTTGGATTATATTGGAAGCAAGTTTACCTAGACTAGAGGCAATTTGGTTTCCTCCTTTAAAGCAACTAGACTTGACAGAGTTTTATCCAATATCCCCTTGAGAGGTGATTTTTCTAATATGATGGTCAAGCATTTACCTAGATATCAATCTGAACACTCACATATCCTCCTTCCTAATAATTTCTTTCACAAGGTGTTTCAAAAGGATATAATCTTGCCATTCTTCCTAGGGGGCTATTCCTTCAGCTCTATACTGACCAATTAGTGGCTCTTAATGTTTTTTTTCCCATTAATATAGGGATCAAGATAGCTCTCTTTAACATAGCTTAATTCAAAGCTCCAGGTCTAGATGGATTCTATGCGGAATTCTATTAGAGAATGTGGACTTTTCTTGATAAATTCATTTGCTCTAAAGTCATGGATTTTCTAGCTTCGGGCAACCTTTTGAAAGGTATGAATGACACTTTTTTTAATCTTTAATTCTAAGGTTAACAACTAGAATTTGTTCATCAATTCAAACACATCACCCTTCGAAACATTAGCTACAAACTCATACTAAGGCGATGGCCAACAGGTTAAAGAATATTATGCTATTCTTAATTTTTTATTCTCAGTATAACTCCATTCCTAGATATCAAAACTCCAATAATATTGTCATTTACTAAGAGACCTTGCACTTAATGAAGAACAAAAAGGGCAAGACATGGTACATGTTTCTTAAAATTGATTTAGAGAAGGCTTATAACATACTCTCATGGAACTTCATTCGAGATTCTTTAAGAGAATCTGGTTTGGTATCATGGACTCAGAATGTTATGTACTATGTCACTGGCTCAAGGCTCAAACTCCTTTCACCGCACTTTAAGAAGAGATCGATTTTGTTTCCAATTAAATTTCAATAGTCATCATCAAAGCTCTAGGAGGTAAATCTTCCACCTAAACCTAGAACGAGGCATGACCAAGCTTCACCTAAGTTGGAGGACAGTCCCTTGATAGCATTCTAAAAGAAATAATTGATTATTAAAAGTCCAGGGTCCATTATCAAGTACCCTTTGCAAATTAACTTTATGGAAAAAGTGGAACATGAAGAGAGATAATTCTATAGTCGAAAATTTCATTCCCTGCACAGGTTGTTAGACAACTACAAAGGTGTTCTGCATAGCCTGAATGTTAATTGTTCTTCATCCTATGAATCGTCCTAGTAAATACCAATCATAAGACAATTTCACAATCTCATTTATTTCCTCAATTACCCAATATAAGCCTTTTGTTTCTCGCTCAATAATCTTTACTTATTCTAGTGTTGTTTCTAGTCCATCAATGATTACTGCACTACAAAAAATTTAATTTTTATTGACCCAATTTTCGGGTCAGTAAAAATATTTATGGGGTTATAACTACTGTTACTGACCCTAAAAATTTAATTACGGACCCAAAAATTGGGTCAGTATTTTTTTCGTTACAAAATTAAATATTACCGACCAAATTAATTGGGTCAGTAATTACTGACGTAATTTTTTTGTCAGTAAAATAAAAAATTTGATCAGTAATATTTTTAATAATTATTGACCATTTACCGACCAAAAAATGCGTTAGTAATTACTGGCCTAATTTTTTTGGTCAGTAAAATGAAACATTGGGTCAGTAATATTTTTCATTAATTACCAACCCATTACCGATCAAAAAAATGAGTCAGTAATTTACCGATCCATTTCTGAGCAAAATATGGGTCGGTAATTTTCCGACCCATAAAATTAGTTAAAACTAATCTAATTTCACAAAAATTTATTTACAAATGAATTCATCTATGGAATTGAACCAAACACAATGTGAATGATATTTAAAAACTGAAATAAATTAGATTTAACACACAAAATAAAGTACAACATTTCTAAAAAAATTTTAACATTATTATAAATTTTTACACAGCTTCATAATATAATGAAAAAGGACTTGGGGACTAGAAACACATGAACTCCATAAACAGATGGTCATTCAATGTTGCACCTGGCTGGATCACAGATGAAATAACTTGACCATTTTGTATCAAACATTACAATTTGTAGAACTATATTAGCTTTCTACTAATTAGGAATAGAATTTTACT
>CAOJBK010572641.1:0-11889 GCA_948294925.1 Codiaeum variegatum | reverse complement strand
ATACTTTAATCTTGAAAGATCATCTATAAATGAGATGAAACATAGATACCCTCTTTAATTCATTTCTCTAAATGGACCATATACATCTCATGTATGAATTCAAAAATTTATTTAGGTCTTCCACTTTGTCTGAAAAAGGGTGATCTAGTCACTTTTGCCTTTGATACAAGATTCACAAGTCAGAGTAAGTTCACTTCCTATATAGTCTTGGATCCCCATGTTCTCAAATTTTAGAATCTTTATCTTTGCCTAAATGACCTAGTCTAAGAGACAAAATTAATTTTGAATTAGGGTTAGGTTTTGATCATGGCATTAATATTACATAAGTTTGGAGATGTTTTATTATTCCATTATCTCATAATAGAAACAATTAAATATGACACATTCCATTAACTCTAATGTAATAATAGAGACATATTTCTTAAAGTTTGAGTTCAAAACTTATACTAGTCATACTAGTTTAACAAATAATGTTTTAATGTTATTAGGTACATACAAAATGTTTTTCAACAAAAAATGATATCTCATATTAATAGGGTTTAATCCTATAACCTTGAAACAATGCTTATTCCATTAATTGGATTTCCCCCTTTTCTCCAAACTTGTATTGTCTGCTTTCACCTTCATAAGGTTCATACAAGTAATAAATGAACTATATAGAATATTAGAAGTAGAAAATTTTAAAATTGTACTCATTTCAAGGTCTATTAATCTTTTTCTCTTTCTATTGCTCTTAAAGTATTCTAAATACCTTTAACATACTTATAATATCCAAAGTAATGGAAACACTTTCCTTTGCTAAGTGAGAAGCTTCCTTTATGGATTTATTTATCCATACTTATCTCATAAGTTAGGAAAAATTATAGGTTCCCAACCAATCCATATAGTTTGGCTCCATGAAGCCAGTTGGGTTTTTAAATTATATTCACATGATGAGTATAAGCTCTAAGGCATATACAACAAACATTTAGAGTTACATAGGCTAGCTCACACCCATGCCAGAAGGTGTGAAAGTCACACAAGCTGGCTCACACCCATGCTACAGGGTGTTAGACAATAAATGTTTATTATTTTTTAATGGAAAAAAGGGGTAAATGCCAAGGGAGCTCACGAGCTAGGCTTATCCCTATGTGGCAGTCCATGAGCTTGTAAAATTCTACAGTATAAAAGCCAGATAACAGCAGAAAAAGAGGTGGTCTTAAGATTTTGGGTCTAGAACTCATCCAAAAACCCTAAAGATGCTAAGAACCAAGAAATTGCGTATCAAGGGAGCAAATTTGAAATGTAGTATAATAATTTGATGTAAGTTTTAGCAATTAGAGGATTGAGCTAGATTTCTTCAAAGGTTTCATGATTTTATTCCCTCATCTTTTAATTTCTTATTCTTTCTTTGTTATTATGAGCTAAACATCACTTGTCTACCATTTACCCAACTATGTTAATGCTAGCTTCGGTAGCCAACAAAGTGCCTCCTAATAATCAACTTTCCTCGGGCCCCCTGCTGTTAAAGGTTTTGCCTTTCCTATTGCCAAGTCATCTATTGTTGATTATGTTAACCTAAAGGTAAGACAAAATAATCCCCAATTCACTTGTCTTTTTAGCTTGTTTGTTTTTCTTTTCTAACTTAATTATTTACTATAGGCTTTCTAGAACTCCTTTGAATCCATATGGACCGAAGGAATTTAAAGTCCAATTCATCTATTAGAACCTGAAGTCCAAGATTTGGGTGAACCTTCTCTAGATGATGAAGATAAAAAGCACTTGGAGACTATGGTCGTTGCGAAGGGCTCAGGGTCAGCTCTTTTTTAGGACGATGATTTGATCTCTTCCTCAACATCTTCCATCTCTTTTCTCTTTGAGCATGCCACATCGGTGTAGATTGGACAACTTTGATCAAATTTTGGAGGACTATAAGCAAGCTCTATGTGATTAAGGGAGCTATAACTCATCCTCCGAGCATCTTACCTAGATGGATTAGGAAATTTCTAAGCTGAAGAACCAAGGCTAGGAGATGAAGGCCAAAGGTCTAGAAATCTCCAGTAGTGCATGGCCCTAGATAGAGAGATCCGCCATCTAAAATATGATTTACGTAGGCTACGGGCTTAGAAAATTGATGTGGACAATTCCAGTGATCTACATATTGAGCATGGAAAGAAGCTAGCCGAGGGTGTCAGGTTGGCTCTCAAGAATCAGGCTGAAGAGCATAAAATAGTTTAGTACTTAGAAGCAAATCTTTCTAGGGCTCGGGAGAGAATGGGTACAATTTTGAACCACTTCCAAGCCCTCTTTGACTTGCTTAAATAGATTGCATTCTCTTTTTTTTCCTTTTTAATCGGCCAATTTTGAGTTCTTATCATTATGTACTCTGGTTGTTTGCTTGTAATCTTTCTTTTTTAATGGAATGCAAGTTTACAAATTTAAATATAAATAAATTTACAATATTCGTTAATCTACCTTAACCTATTTCATTCATTTACTTGAATTAAAAATATGATAATTGTAATTGAATAGTATTTCATCTTAAATGATTTATAATAAGCAAAAAATTGTGAAATCAATTTTTTTAAAGGAAAACCACTATTTAAACCATATGCTAGCCTCTATAAACTGAACAAGTCGTGCTTCGACTTTTACAATAATGAATCAACTCAAGCTAAGCCATATAATCAGTCCTTACAATAAAATCTATTTAATCCATATATCATCCTTTAAAGACTAATTCAACTATTCTCTAGTTTTCTTGAATTATGACCAGTCAACGCTACCACATATCGATGGTCTGTAAGGCTTTAAGTACTTTCCATTGATTGATCTGTCATGCAGGCTTCCATCCGGGTCTAACAGTCGGTATGCACCATTTCCTCTGATTTCTTTTACCTCGAAAGGTCCTTCCTAATTTGGTGACCACTTCCCAAGCCCGGACTGCTTATCTCCCAACGGCAATACAGTCTTCCATAGTAGATCCCCAACTTTGAAAGATTTTGACCAAACCTACTTATTGTATGATCTTTCCACCTTTTGTTTATAGGCCTGCATCTTATCTAGTGTTGTGATTTGATCATAGTCTAACTTATCTAGTTCCTTTATCATAGCTTCTGAGTATTCTTCAAGGGTTAACTGATCTTAGAAATTTCTTCTAATCAACCCACTGTTAATTTGGCCAGAATCATAGCTGAGTGCCCATAAACAAGTTTGACTAAAGTGTCTCTTGTAACCATTCTTAGCATAGTTTTGAGCATAAATAAAGTTTCACCTAGTAATTTGTACCACTCTCTTGGGTTTCTATCAATCATCTTCTGGATTATTCCTTTTATCAGTTTATTGGTTGCCTTTACCTGACCATTAGATTGGGCATCATAAGGAGTTGAGTGTAAGATTTTAATGTTGTACTCATTATAGAACTTCTTAATCTCATCTTTAGTGAACATGGTTCCTTGATCGGTCGTAATTGTTTGAGGAAGGCTAGCTCTCCATATAATCCGGTTCTTTATGAAAGAAATGACTAATAGCTGATTTACATTCTTCAATGAAACTGCCTTTGTTAAATAGTTAGTCACCACCAGAATGAAACTGTGCTTCTTGGATGATGGGGGATAGATCTTGCAAATTATATCCATTGTCCAACCCCTAAAGGGCCAAGGCCTGATGATATAATGAAGTTCCTTGGTTGATGAGTGTTGAATCTGCCCATGGTTTTGGCATGCTTCACATCCTTTTGTATATTCTATGCTATCTTTCTCTATTTTGGGCCACCGATATCCATATTGCTCCATAAGTTGCTTAATTAGCTTTCTAGATTGATGTGGCCCAGCTACCCCTTTATGAACCTCAGCCATTGCTAACATTACATCTTTTAGCCCGAGACAAAGCAACAACAACTGTCCTTTCCTTCTGTAAAGAACGCCCTCATCTTGCCCTCATCTTGCTAGAAATTGGGAGCTATCATCCTAACTTTATCATCAGCTTTATTGTACGAATTTAATAAGTAACTGATAATGGATTCTCTCCAATCAACTGACATGTCAATTGAGAAAACTCTTGGGTGCCTCTAGATCTGATCACTCAAGAGGCCGATAGTTTTAAAGCATAGTACTAAAATCGGCCTGTATTGTAGCAGCACCTCTATGAACCATTAAAGGCATCAGGATGCCCCCTAGGCTAACCTTTTTTCTTATTCATTAGATGCTCAAGTTGAATATTCAATGAAGATGTACTCAAAGCATTCCATAAGATGAGAAGCTTTCTTATAGTATGGCAAAAATACTGAAGCTTCACATTTATATTCCCTAATGAGTTTATTTACAACAAGAAAGGAGTCGCCTCTTACATCAACTGATCCCATTTCGGTGAATATCCCAAGGACGATGATTAGGGCTTCGTACTCAGCCTGATTGGTTGTATAGTGAAATCCTAATACAAATACCATCTTTATAGAAACCCCTTTTGGGGAGGTTAGTATGACACCTGCTCCTACTAAAATTGTTGTTTTAGAATCGTCAAACCACAACTCCTAGGCTCGGCCCTCAACCAGATTTACCTCTAATATTTCCTTCGTCAGATGATGGACTAAGAAATCGGCTTGTTCTTGCCCTTTAAATGCCTTATGTGGGACATATTATAGATGAAATTCGGACAAGGCCACTTCCCTTTTGCTGAGTCGGTTCCCCAATTACAGCTGGGATAACATATATTTATTGATGTATATATGACTAACCACCATAACTACTACAAGTAATATGTAGTACCTGAGTTTATTGCATGACAAGTATAATGCTAGCCCCAACTTTTCAATGGGAATATATCTTCCTTCAACCTCAGTCAAGGTCCTGCTGAGATAATAGATTTCTCTTTGAAAGCCTCCCAAATTTTGTGCCAGCATGTTGCCGATTGTATCTTCTGATGTCGAGATATAAAGTATAGGTGGCTCTTTAGGTTTTGGAGATGTTATAACCGAGGGTTGGTGAGGTAATTTTTCAAATCCTCAAACACCTTGTGATGCTCATCAGTCTAGATAAACCATTCGGCATTATTGATTTTCAATAAGGCTCTCCAAGGACTAAGTTTTCCAGTTGTGTTGGCTATGAACCTCCTCAGGAAATTGATCTAACCAATAAACCTCTATAACTCTTTCTTATTATTAGGGGCCGCTACTTAAATTATAGCCTTAGTCTTATTCTTAAAGACCTCTACTCCTCTTTGATGAACTATGAAATTGAGGAAATTTCTAGCCAATACCCCAAAAGCACACTTTAATGGGTTCATTTTCAACTTATACTCCTTCATTCTGTCAAATGGTTTTCTGAGATTGGTTAGGTGTTATTCCTCTTGTTGAGACTTCACTACCATATCATCGATATAGACTTTCATGAATTTTCTAAGAAATAAAAAAAAATTGCATTCATGGCTCTTTGATATGTGCCTCGAGCATTTTTGAGACTAAATGGCATCACGACCCACTCGTACACGTCGAATGGTCCTGGTAGCATAAAGTTGTCTTATGCACATCTTCCTTGGTTATTTTGATCTAGTTGTATCCTGAATGACCATTCATGAAGCATAGTATCGAATTTCCAGCTGCCGAGTGTACAAGCATATCGATGACTGACATTGGATACTCATCCTTTGACGTAGCTTTGTTTGCCATTCTTCTTGATAACTGGGATGATGTTGGACATCCATTTTATATAGACTGCTGGTCTTATGAATCTTACCCTTAAAAATCTCTTTATTTTTTATTTGATTAGCTCTTCTACCTCGACTAACATTCTTCTCATAGGTTGCTTAAACGGTTTATATCCTAGTTTGATTGGTAGTCTGTGTTCTACCAAATCTCTGCCTAACCCTGGCATCTCATTATAGTTCCATATAAAATAGTCTTTTTATTCATTCAACCAATCGGTCTGCTTCTTTGCAAATTCTAGACTAAGCTTTGTAATAATAAAAATTAGCCTTAGGTAAGCCTTTATACCAAGGTTGATTTCTTTCAAGGGATCTCATACTTCAGCTTGTTCATCATCCATTTTCTTTCCTACCATTTTGATATCCCTAAGCTTTAGTGACCCAGATGGATCTTACTCATCATCTTCATAAATACACTCACTTGAACACACCTGCTTATAAAATATCCCTTGGAGCTTCTTGATGACTTCCTTATGTCTTTTAGAGATTCTAAAATTTGTACTACCTATAGGATTCATTGTTATTTGTGGTCATTGTTTGGCCTTACCAAAATAGGTTATGACATTTCCTCGGCTAGAATCATCTCTCTTTCCAAACTTCTTTGTAGGTTCATTAGAGTTAGCATTAACATGTTCAGCTAATAATAGGTTGCATCAGTCATATAAACTTCCTGCCCAAATGGGGTTAGATCTACATTCACAATTTCAACATATTCCCCCGTAAAAATGATTAGCATTTGGTGCAAGCTAAAGGGTAAACATAGGTTACTATGAATCCAGTCTTGATTGAGCAAAAAATTATAGTTGACTTGTGCATTTACTATGTAGCACCTGTAGGCTAAGTTTCTCTATCGAATTTTATTTGGAATGAGATAAACCATTCTGGTAGGGTCTTGCCTCCCACAAAGTCTTCTAGAGATAATTCGGCCCTTTCTAGATCATTGGTGTCCAAACCCCATTTTTTAAATGTCTTTAAAGTTAGGATGTTAACACCAGCCCCATTGTCTATAAGAATCCTATTGGCTGATATTTTATTCGCTTCCCCTTTAATGTATAATGGCTGAATGTGATTAGTCAGATGCATCTGAGGATACTCAATAGTAATTGATGGGGGAAAAACTTCCCCTTCATCTGACAGATCAGCCTCTAATAATTAGTCAAATGCATCATGCTTTTTATGATGGGGGAAGAACTTATTGTTGCCTCTGAAGCTTATGCTTCTGTATTCGAGTTGGTTCCTGTCACCTAGTGTTAGGGCGTTGAAGCCTTGTGAACTCACTTGGCCTTTTCTTCAACTCATGTTACTTCCAATGGTTAGGCTAAGTTGGGGGTGGTTTGAAAATGTTTGTCACCTGATGGCTTGACTCTGGCTATTCTATAGCCTAGGCTCTAGTCATTTTTACATAACTCCTAGGGGGATCTCCTGTATGCTTTTTTTTTAGGAACTAGCATCTTTGGTGAACAAGCCTCCTGCCATGGCCAACCTCTACTTCTTATGGCTTCTCATCTTCTTTAGGAGCTTTATGAATTTCCTTTTAGAGACTATCTCAAATTTAAATTTGAAATTAGGGCATTTGAGGCAAACATGAACCTTACACTACTAGGCTGGCTATTTCCCTTTCACATCTTCGGATAGATCTACCTTTTCCCTCGACCTTAAAAGGGAATTAGGTTTTCAGTATCTAGGTCGAGTGGAGTTATATTCACCATTCTGAAGTTTATCCCTATTGCTTTCTGATTTGGAAATGGTGTTGTTTTAACTGCCTAATGTTTGTTCTTAAATCAGCCATCATTAGTTGCTTTTTTGGATAGCATTCCTGAAAGTAAGACAATTGTTAGTATGATGTCAGTTTGAATTATGCCATTTGTAATACATCTTTGGCCAATCTTTCGGTAGAGGTATCACATGTCTTGCACTGAGTTCAATCTTTCTATCTTTGAGTAAGGCGTCAAATATTCTCTCGGCCTTCATAATGTTAAAAGAGTATTCCTTGTTAATTTTGTTTATCTCAACTTTCTTTCTAGGAATAGGGAGTGAATTAGTCAACATCTCGCATTCATATATCTTATCAGCCTTGAGCTCACCTATTCATATCTCTTTAACTTCCTTATCTGAATTAGAAACATCCTAGGTAGTGGTTAAGGCAACTTGATCCTTGAAATAGTAGCCTTTAGACGATGCATTCTTTTGCTCCTTTCTTTGAAAAGCCATTCAAAGCTAGTAACCTAATCAATAAGGTCATAAAAGTCACAAAATCTTATCCCTTGGAATCGTTCCCTTAGATTCATTTTATTCCCTCAAATGATAATGCCACCAACTCTTGCTTGGCCATTACATTTTAAGCCGCCTGAATCTAGATATGTACTTCTTAACATACTCTCCATGGTATTGAGCAATTTTAGCCAAATCGGCCAGTGTGACCAATGGCTCTGAGCAATAGAATTCCTCTATGAAGTCCCTAGTCATGTCATCCCAACTTTGAATAGAGTTCGGCCTCAACCTGGTATACCATTTGAAGGCAGTCTTGGTAAGGGATAAGCCAAACAACCTTAACTTTATAAAACCTTGACTCGATACTTCTCCACATCAGACTGTGAATCGGTATATATGCTCCTTGATGCTTATGTTTTCTTCTCCTTAGAATAAGGTAAATTATGGAGTTTTGTATCCTCAGGGAAAAGGGTATATATCATCTACCCATTTAGAGTATGGGATACTATAAAACTCTCTCGGCTGCCAATTAATCTAAACCCCAAACTATTGCAACTTTTGTGTAAAATCATCATAATTGAAGTGGTTGCCTAGCATAATTGGAGGAGGTTGAACATGCCCATATGCTTTGTAATTCTTGGGATACAAGTTGCCCTGGTGATTAAAAGCAATTCTTGTTCATTGCCTAAGGCTTCCCCTCACCTAGAAATTTCGTATTGGGGTTGGAGTCATTGTTAATTCCTCCTATTAGGTGTCTTATGTTGTTATCCTAATGTGTTGTCCATGCTATATCTATTAGTGATCACATCTCATCGGGCATCCAGGATACCAGTTAAGTTACTAAGTGAATTACTGAAATCTCATGCCAAGTCCCTGATTTCATCTTTGGCCAATTGATTCTCCTATATGAATAGTTTTAGAATTTAGTTGAGCTGGTTCATCAATCTAGTAAATATATCATGTTTGACTTATGCCACAATAGCACTTAATGAGACTATATTGGTCGTACTAAGGGTAAGTGGCTAAGGTGGCATAGGCTCTCTATTATATTCTGGATCAATAGTTCGGATGGCCTTGGCATTCATCCATACAAGTCGTATGGGGAATCCTATATAATAATGTTTTAACCCATTCGGGCATGTTGCCAAGTTTTTAGGGTCATGTCCAGTAGAAGACCCTTCGATTTTAACTTCCTCTCTATGAGGGTGTGGTAAGTCATCTCGGCTGTTCTTTTGGCCATTTTTGGACCCTTAGATGCATGATGCTCATCATGAGGTGACACCAGGGGTTTTACAATTTATAATGCTCAACGGCTAATTCTACTCTAGCTCTAGGCAAGTGCACATATCGTTGAGGTAGTATAGCAGCAACGAGGTTGATCCACAGAGATACCGATATAAGTATTAGCTCAAACTTAAACTATTGTCTAGTTCATGATTAATTTTAATTTTTATTGATTATAAACTAAAAATTATAATTATAACTAATAACTAATTACTAATTACATAAATTCAAGAAAATGCAAGGTCTAAGAAGAAATAACCATGAGAAAGTGCATCTACCTAGACTTCGACTCATTTTAATCACAATTGCGAGATAAATTAACAACTCAATGAAATTTCGTTCAAGCGTCAAATGTGTATTCCTTCAAAATTAGATTTAACCCTTTCTTAAGAGGTTAAATCCCTAATCCCTAAGTAATTAGTAAAGAATCTCTTTATAAACCCATTCAAATAGGCAAAGCATTAAGCATTTCAAGGAATCAAAGAAAATCTTAGGTGTTTGTGAATCTATCTCTAGCAATCACAAGAAATCCATGTGTCTATGAGTGTTCTAAGCTCAATCTTTCTATCTCTAGCAAAGAAAGAACAAGAACCATTACAAACAAGCATGCATTATTATGTAAAGTGTAGAAAATTTCATTCAAAAGCATAAATTGAAGCAAAAATTAAATTCCATTAATAAAACCATTGATTAATCCACACAAAGTAATTAAAACTTGTCCAATCTAGGTAGATAAATGATGTTTAGCTCATAATAATGAAGAATAAGAAATTAAAATAAGAAGGAAAGAAACCATGAAACTTATGAAGAAATATAGTGCAACCCTCTAATCCCTTAGTAATCTTGCTCAATCTTGCATCAAAATGTATTACTCCACCTCAAATTTTCTCTCTTGATATGCAATTTCTTAGTTCTTAGTGTCTCTAGGGTTTTTGGGTGAGTCCTAGACCTAAAGTCGTAAGACCATCTCCTTTTTTGCTGCTGTTTGGCTTTTATACTATAGAATTTTATGTGCTCCTGGGCTGCCACACGGGTGTGAGCCTAGCCTGTGAGCTCCCTTGGCATTTCCCCTTTTTCCATTAACAAACTATAGACATTTTTTATCTCACACCTTATGGCATGGGTGTGAGCTAGCTTGTGTAACCCTGTGGCACAGGTGTGAGCCAGCCTGTGTGGCATGTTCCTCATATTACCTCGATTTTCCATCACACAACAGCCTCCTTCTAGCTCACTAGTTGCCTCACACTCGTGAGCCAAGCCGTGAGACCCCCAAATTTTAAATTTTCTTGGCTTCTTCCATCCACTAGCTATTCCTTAGCTCACGAGTACCTTTCACAATCGTGAGGTCTGCCTATGAGCTCTTCAAATGCTTAGATTGGCTCTTTTCTCTTCAATTTGTGCACCAATCTTGAAATGTTCACTTTAAAGCTCTAGAATGGAGTTATTACTCGAAAATAGCTGAAAATGCACTAAAATAAGAAAATCATATTTAATTTATCATAGATAATGGCTAAGAAATGGGGAAAAATATAAGGATAATTGGTCATTATCAAACTCCCCCACACTTAGGCTTTTTTTTGTTCGTAAGCAAAGACTTAAACATGAAAAACATAGGTTTAATTGCTCTATTCTCAAGACTTAAGAACAAGGTAAAATAGAAAGCGATCACTCAAAATAAGTGCATATTTTCTCACAACACTTTGGTTTACTGACAAAACTAGAGATAAAAGTGTCGAGTTTAGAATCCATTGAGGAACAATTCACAAAACCTAGCTCTAAGGCAATTAAGGTATGAATTCAATCATCTAATCCACAAACATGGCTCAAATTAGGTATGTAACCTAAGTATTCCCTAAAGCCTCCAATCGAAATCTCTTGTAAAATTATTTTCAACCTTTTTAATGCATGCAATTTTGATTTCTTTTTTCTATTTTTCTCAGTTTCTTTTAGAGGGACCCGAATTAGATAGACCTGTCACTAGTCTTTTATGCAAAGGTAAACACTTTCTGGCATCGACCCCCGGTTACTCAACTAGTCACGGACCATTTAGCCAGCTACTAGCACTATTCATGATTTCATTTTTGACATTGCATTTTGTAACATGAAACTAGCGAAATATGTAAAAATTTTCAAAGTCCCTTCTACGTTACTCTCAAAATTAATGCACTAACCCTTTTTCCATTTTATATCATTTTCCAAGAAAAGAGTCGGGGCTTAAGTTACTAGCTCTAGCTACTAACTAAACTCATACCAAAGGGAAGGACTAAATGCTTGATAATTCCTAAACGCCCTATAGCCTAGTATCGTAAACCATACCAAGGTGGATTCCTACTATCAACTACAATGTTTGAAGTTTAATTAAAAAATATCTAAAGTTGATGAAAAAATATAGTACCTAACTGAGTGATAAAATTTTTTTGCCCAATTTTCATGTTTTGAGAAAATGTTCAATATATACCCTATTTGTGTAGTGCTTAAATCCTACTAGCCTTATTTTAGGCATTCATGCATCAAATAATAATAAATCATTCAATCTATACATTCAATAAATAATAAATCAACACCCCCCCCACCCCACACACACACACTTGAATCACCCCTCCCCCACCCACACCCACACACACACACACACTTGAATCACACATTGCTCTCAATGTGTGTTAAGCATAAATAAAAGGGAGGGAGGAGAGGGAGAGAATAAATGTCTGGTTAGTG
>CAOJBK010572632.1:0-23074 GCA_948294925.1 Codiaeum variegatum | reverse complement strand
GTCATCCTCTAATTCCTCCCAAAACATAAGGGCCAATGCAGACAGATCAACCAAATCATCTTTCACCATACTTGAAGCAGGCTTTGTGCTCAAATCCAAAAACCTCTTGAATGAATTGAAATAGCCTACCTGATTGACTGGAACAACCTCAGGGTTTGTACCAAGCAAAAAGGAAATTTTCTCAAAGGTACAACACATCTCGTACATACCAACCCCAAAACGAAATACGTGATCAACAAGATCCCAAAACAATATGCAAGCATTCAAAAAGTCCCAATCAAACCTAAAACCCCTAAGAGTTGGTAAAACAGACATACCATACCTCTCGAGGTTGATCCTGTGCACTTTGCTATGCTTCTAACACCACTCATGCATCACATGGCTAAAAAATGGCTCTATGTTATGGGTAAAAAGAAAAGAAACTAACTTTTCCTGTAAAATAATTTTATTCCTAGTGGTTTTCTGAGTAAAAAATCAATTTTCGTACTTCTATTTATTGTGGCATGCAAATCGAGATAGAAAACTAAGTTCGGAAGGCTAAAACCCACGAGCCGGGATAAAAAACATGCGTTTGCACCAAAACACATGCGTTTTGAGGCAAACGCATGCGTTTGGATGCCACGTGTTGTGTACTGACTCTGCCTATTGAGACAATTCGTTCTGACCTCATCTAATTATGTTTTTACTTAATTTTTGTACCAAATACTTTTTTTAAAAAAATTGAATTTCTTGAAATTGTTTCCAAAAACTAGAAAGCCATAAAGAAAAAAAATGAGAATTTACTGAATTTTCATGGAAATTAAACCAAATTCAAAGTACAAAATAAAAATCTAAAATTATTTTTAGAAAAATCTCGCAACTGAGGCCTAAATATAGCCAAAAGCATAAAATAATCATGCACCATCATCAGGTTCACCCTCCTCGACATCATCCTCATCCCTTGAATCATCCCAAGCACAGCATTGTTTGATGACCCTCCACTCTAAACAGCTCCTCACAACACTCAACTCAGTAAGAGTAGCACTCAAGCTGAACAAGGTCCTCTAATGCTTATCCATACCCTGACCATATAACAAACCATGGACCCACAAAGAAACAAATAGAGATCAAAATCTGTCAATGAAAAGTACAATCGGCTTAAGGGTTAAAGAATGTACCATCTCTAGAAGCTGAGAATAGTCCACTCTAACTTCCCTAGGTAGATAACTATAGCCCACGTGATGAATCTGACTAGCATATGATGCATATGTATAGAAAACCTAATTAGTAATATGGGGAAGCCCATGCCAAGACTGACTGGTACTGGTTGGCATGTGGGATGAAGAGGCACTCATGCCTGAAGAAGTAGAATTATAGCGGGGTATAACCCGGTGACTACTCCTAATATAAGGCTTCCATCTCGCAGCAGCAGCACATGCTCTCTAAACCTGTACATCATCGGCATAAAATGGGGGCATCCCAACCATTAGATGAGATGCCATAAAATTGGGATATAGGGCATCCATGAACAGATAGTCCTCTTGAGCTCTCCCAACTCGCTAGTAAGCCTGGAAGGTAGCAGACATCCTATCCCTCATCTTTAAAGGAGGATCGATAGACATAACCCTTTCCTTTGTGGACTAGACCATGAACTCTCTCAGAGAAAGAACTCCATCAGGGAGGTTGAGCCAATCAAAACTCGTCTCTGAGTATAGGTAATCCTGAAAACATGAAGGTTCTCATCTCCAAGCACGATCATATGGAAGGATCTCTAGACAACCTGAAATTGTCAGAATAGCAAACATAAATCAGAAATCCACAAGAAAAATAGGAAACAGTTTCCAAAACATACATGGGTCATAGTAGTTAAAATGCCCATGTAATAAAAAAAGGTGTAGCTATCCTAATGTGGGAGCCAAGACTCTCTACACCATATCCTCCCTAATGAAAAAGGAGGTTGGGCTCTAAGCATGATAATGGGGGTAATCAAATTAATGTGGGAAAAGGCCCAAAGCTATAGAAGAGAGTAAATAGTTTAGTAAACTAATAGAAAGTCAAAACAGACAAAAAAATGAAAGGGTAAAACTGACCTCCCACACAATGGTAGTCGTTGGGATAATAGCTCTAACTACCTTAGATAGGATACCTATGCCTCTGTATGCCACAACTAGTTGTGCTCCTCTCCAATCATACTCCTCTATATCATCCAGATACTCCAGTGAGGCCAGAATCCTCATGTAAACCCAGCTGGCCTTATTGTATAGAAATATCGTCAACATGATGAGTAACAAGTAGACCCTAGTACAATGGTCAATATTATATCATACTAGGTCCATATGAGATAGCAAGTCCAAAAAGGCCAACCTAGAAATTAGTCGAGAGAGTTACACTTCGATTGTGCCCTGAGCAGATTAGCGAACTCATGGCACGATCCTAGCAACAGGTTGAAAGTGGTGGTTCGGCACCCGAAGCACATCCCAGTCAAATATGACAACTCGAAGGGGGCCATAGTCATCTCCCCCATTTGGAAATAGATCATATTGGTGGTCCATCACCACCTTTCAGCCAAGTAAAAAGTAAGTTCCTATATAGGGAACGCTCTACATCTAAACTCAGTCAGCCCACCAGGTGAGCTGGGGCTATACGATGAGCAAGTCTCATAGGCACTCAGAAAAGCTATCATATTGCCTAAATGTGATCTACCACCTCTTTGACTAAAGGTGTCATCCTACAGGTACATATTCACATCTCAACATTTGTCAATTCCTATTTATTTCTAACTCTACTTTGCTTTTTAGCATAAAAATAAATGCGAGTGAAAAAGAATAAATAGTCATGCCGAAAAAAATATAAACGAAACAGAACTAAAAAAAGAAAGAAAGAAGGGAGAGAAAGAGAGAACATACATACCGCAAGAAAGCCTTCGTAGCTCATGTGCGCCTAGCAGTTCTTAAAAAGATCTGCATTTGTGGGAGTATGTGGCTCAAGTTGATCCATCAGTACATGATTAGTAGGGTCCCACTCGGGTAATGGAATGGCTACAGAATTAGACGGGCTATCAGACAAATGAGGTATGCCACTGAGTAACTCCTCTACTATAAAACTGAGATGCTGATTATAGAAAAAGATTGTCCAATGGCGAAATGCTAAAGTGAGAATCTCCTCACCCTCCAAAGATGCACTCAGGCGTGCCGATAAATCTTCCTCCTAAAAAATTTCAATCAGTATCATCCAAAACTTCTTGTCAAATTAAAAGGGTAGAAGAATAAACTTTGAAAGATGATGTGAGAAAAAGTGATATATATATATATATATATATATATATATATATATAATCATTTTTATACACACACACATGTATTAATATAATTATTTATTTCTATATCTTTTCATGTATATAAATATATAAATAATTTCTAAGTAATTATATCGTTTGACTGAAGAAGAGATTTTGAGAATCTCTTTTACAAACTTGTCTTGATAAAGGTTTCTTTATAAAAATTATGATTGTTGGCATATATCTTGCCTTTTTAAGCTGTCATGTAGGTACTTATATATATAGTACTTATTGGGATTTCATATTCTTATTCCTGTGGTATTGTCCACACAAAATTATTGTATCATATGGTAGTTTTCAATACTTCTTTGTATTGATTTGTTGGATTGTGTTTTCTAGTTTTCAAGATCATAAATATCTTTTATGAGATGACGTTATATGAAAATGACATTTTATCTGAAAAGAACTTCAAATTATATGAAAATCACTTTGAACCTTTATATTCATTTTCATATAATAGTACATTCATCCATTTTTTGCTGCATATTCATCAATTTTTCACATTTTCTAGGTTTATCCAATTAATTATTCTTAGAGTTTTAGACTGCTCAGTTTGTAATTTAGCCCATATATTCTTCTAGTCTTGACTTGTGTATATACATAGCTTTTTATCATTGGTCAGCTGATTCTTCATATCCATGCTTTCAATTAATTATTATTTCTCTTAAATTCTCTTTAAATTTATTTATAATCAATGAATACATATTTGATTTCAAATTCAATTCTCTTTATTTAAAGATCTTTAATTTGTTGTATTTGGTTCAATGTGAAGTATGATTCGGTATCTTAATCACGAGTTCAGAAGTTCAAAAGAATGGATGTTCATAAAATTTAAATATATAAATATAGAATCAAAGTTTCCAAAGAAAGACAATATATGGTATAATTAACCTTCACCTTTGATTTGCGACGACTGATAGATGATTTCATTGCTCGTCAAGAATTCTACGCATAAAAATGCATCTCAATTTAGTATCAAATTGAAATTAATTGATGCATGGAACTAAACATGGTTTATGTTTATTATTTCGTTAAATTGACTCCAAAGATTATTATTTTAAGAATTTAGAAAGAACATATTTTAACGGAAAATTTTGTAACTTTCTTGTTCGAAGTCCATATCAAGTACTATTTTCTCCTATGGATTCTAGAATCCTTTTAATTTTAATTAATCAGAAAGAATTACTTGTCTTTGCATAGTACACATTCTAACATCATCTTAAATTTTGAATTTTTCCAGTCTTCTTATGGTCTTTTTGTACTTATTAGTTTCGACTGATTTTCAAAATTTTATAAATGTAACTAAGCCAAATAAAAATACACTACAATCACTTGAATTGATTCCCATTAGGTACTCATTACTAAGTTTGATAGTTAACCTAAGGTTCTAAGCCAATTTCTCATTTGTCAAAAATTGCCTAAACTTGTTTTCTTTGAAATTCAACATTTGACCTTTTGACAAGATGAGGCTTTTAACTTAGGATAATGTTCTTACTTTTTTTTTGAATTATATGGTTTCATAATTCATAGATGAAGGTTGATGAAAATCTTTGTGGTCCTTATGAATTCGGATTATGGCCCTGGTCCCTTTTGTGTCACAAGTCTGATTAGTGTTTCTTAGATTGCCTAGGACTTTAAGGTAAATTGTTGGGGTCTTTTGGGTCAAGACCAGATGTGTCGTGGTTATTTGGTCTCTTAAGTTCAATAACAATGTTTAGGTTTATCCAACAACCACCATTTTATTATGTTTAACTAATTGTATTCCTAATCATACTTTAAAAAGCTTACTTGACCTTTGTTAATTCTGAAAATCATAACTATATCTATACTTATCCAAATACTATGAAATTGGATTCATTTTACTCCAAACTCAATACTTTTTTTTTTTAAATTTTGTCATATTTCAGGTCTGGATAAAATGATAAAAAAATCCTTGATACTTTAGAATTTTTTGCTCAGGTGATTTTTGTTTTAAGTCCAAATTCCTCCAATTAATCACGTAGTTTAGGTTTATTTTTTACCATGAATATTTTATTCACATATTATAGTATCTAGAAAATATATTTTTAGAATTTTCAAGTGGATTAAATGACCAAAATATCCTTTAAAGTTCTCCAAATTCAACTTTTACCTAGAGTCATATTTTTATGCCTCAATCACTTTAATCATGGTTCAAAGGTTTCATTTTCAATAGTTATTGATTGTCGTGAATGGTACATGCTTGTCGTCAAAAACTCAAACCTAGCCATAACCATTAACTATGTTTGGAAGAGATGGTGAGGCAACTCTTTAAAATTGAAAAGATTGACTCCTTCCTCTGTTGCTTTTTTCTTGGAACCAAAAATCACAAAAGTGAGAAGGAGTTTTGAAGCAGTTAACTGGGTATCCGGCCAGGTTAACTGGGTTTTATCAATTTTTGTTAAAAAAGGATTTTATAACTGAATGGGATTGAGGTTCTGTTCCTGATTTTTTGGGTCGAACCAACTGGTCCAGTCCAAATTTAAGAACCTAGAGTAAAACTAAAACATCTAGTTGTTTGATTCCTTCCTTTCTATTCATTATCTAAACCCTACGTCAACCAATCTTTATTTCTCTTTGTTTGGTGTACTAGTTGTGCAACAGAAAATAAAAAGAAGAATTAAGAGAAATGGAGAGAAAAAAAAATAAAAAAATATTAATCATTTTTATTGTTTCGATGTATTAATTTCTTTTTTAAAAAATTAATTTTAATAAAAAATAAAAATTATTGAAATTTCTTTTAATTTCTCTCCAAAGCATTAATATTTCTCTTATTTTCTTATCTCTTATTGTAATTCAAATAAGGGAAATTAATTTAATTTTTTTTCTTTCTTGTAAAGGAAAAAACTATGGGGTTATTCATTAAATGGAAAAAAAATGGAGTTATTCATTCAAAAAAAAATCTCTAATTCATATTTTCTTTCTCTGTTGCATCTGCCATGGTTCTTTGGTGTAATTATGTAAGAAGCGAATTGAGTGTAAAGACTTTTAGTGGTGATTGGGATTTCACCGCAGACAAGCAATGAACATATCGATGATAATTTGCATTCTTACAAATTTTTGCCTCAAATTTTCATGAAAATAATTTAACCTAAAAATCCCTGGCCAATTAGAAGCTACAAGTATGCTTCTGTGTTTTGAGTTCCAGTTGAAAGTGAAATCAATTAGCAGAGAATTTATCACGAAAATAGGAAGGGAAAGATAATCTCAAAAGCCGACACAACAATAACTAGTCGCTTACACCATCGAGCAACTCGTTGCTGTTAGTCCAAACAATGAAGATATAATGAACATGTCTCTCTTTGTGTTTGGTTGCTGAGAAAACCAAATAGAAAGTTAAAAGTGAATTTATATATATAGAATTAGTGATTAGTGTTTGGTTGCTGACATGTTAATTGTAATTGTAATTAATCATTTATAAAAAATGCTAATGTTGAATTGGTTTTATATATAAGGTTTTATCACAAATGTACAGTCTCAGCTCTAATCTACGCCTTCTTCACCTCTATCAGGTTTTATCATTATTCTATATTTTTTTTCATTAGAGAAGTTAAATTTTTGTATTTGGTTCAGTTAAATCTATAGAAGTTCCTCATTTTAGAGGTGATTTTTAGGTTCATTAGTGTTGAGTCAAAATCCAATCAATGATACTGAATCCTCAAGGCACTGTTGGGTTAAAATGCAATGGACTTTGATTTAGTGGCCTACAATAATAGAAAGACCAATCAAAAGGGTGGCTAGGTGGGTTTCCTAGAAATGGTCCTCTGATAGTTAAGTCAGTTGGTGGTTATGGAGAATAGCTTCCCTTAAGCGGATTCTTGAGAGTTGCAAAGAAAGAAGAAGAAGAAGAAATTGAACATCCCTTGTCTTTTGACCATGGAGGGCTTTATATAGGACTCCCTAGTACTGTAGTACCATAGATCAGACGGCTAGGAATATTCCTTGGAGGAGAAGGAAACTATTGGATCAAGGGAGATTATACTGGGGGCTTAGGTGGTGGGCGATGATTGGCCCACCACCTTGAATATCCTCTTGTCTATATCTACCAGTACCCTAAGGTGGTTATGTAGAGAGAGGGCAGCATCCTGATGAGTGTATACTACATCAGAGTGTGTGCTCTTGTACTAAGGTACTATGGCAGTCGAGGTAGTTTGTCTTCTTGCTTCATAGCAATTTTGTATGAAATTTTACATATTTTCCCTTTACATTTTGTTATATTTTTGCCCATAAATTGAATTTAATGAGTTTGTTAAATGTGTTTTAGAGGAATTCAGGCACTAAGGAGTTATTCGATCAATAAACAAAGTTTCGGGACTACTTGAAGAATTGGTGAAGAAAATTTAAGAGAAAATCAGTTGCATAGGCTAAGCATGGGCCGTGCATATCGAGGGATGAGGCCGTGCCGATCTCTAGACTAAAATAAGCTTAGATTTCAAAATATTTAATGATCGCACAAGCCGTGTGGATCTTATAAGAGCTTGTGCATCAGACCATGCAAGTTACTAGATAAAAATGCTCCAAAGGGAATTAGAATCAGTAAACCGCATGGGGAAGAATGTTGGAACGCACAGGATATGCGCGTACTTGATAAGGCCATATATCTGGCAATTCTTATGAGAAAATAGGTTTTCCAAGCTGGATTCTGAATCTTAATTAAAATCAAAATTGTATTGAGATTTCCAATGTCAATATGACTTGTTTCTCTATTTAAACAAGTTTATTGAAGGATTAAAGAGACATTTGACACCAATCACCAACACACCATCAATATCATTCATTCAATTTCCATCATAAAAATTGAGAGAATTTGTTCAATTTTTCTATTTTAATTGTTCTTTATTATTTTCTTTAGTTTTCATCAATTTAGTTCTTGTTAAAGATTGAAGTTGAATTTCTCCAAGGAGATTGGGTTTTTCTACTATTAATTGAGGTTTATTCTCAATTTAATTGCTTTAATTCTGGGTGTTCTTTGCATTAAAGGTATCAAGCATGATTTCTCTTAGAATTATTGTTAATTCGTTGAGTTCAAATTCAATCATGAACTAAATTTGTTGTTGTCTAGAGATTAAAAATGAAATAGTCTTGATATGATTGAATTGTTATGAGTGTTATTATTCAGGTTTAACTTTTGCTTGATTGAATTGAATCAATGATTATAAACCAATTGATTGATCACCAATTAATTTAATTAGGGTTCAGATGATGGAGCGAGAGTAGAAGTCTAAACTTGGAATTATTCAATTAGGATTCTAAAACAAATTGGGTTCATAAGTTTTAGTCTTAAATCCTTTGATTGATGCATATTTTCTTTAGATTACTTCTATAAATGTGTTAGCTAGACTAGAATAAGCTTTAGTTGAATGATTGCATGAAACATTGGATTGTTAAACCTAAGTAATAGAATTTTTAGTTTGAAATCATAAAGGATAGACTATGGATTGTTAATTTCTCTAGATACATTCATAACATTGCATATTCATAATCATTCCGTGCTTGCTTTAATTCATTGTCTTCTTTACTTTTCCAATTTCAAATCAAAATCTCTTTTACTTTTACTTATTCTTAAAGAAATAAATTGATTAAGCTTAGCCATGATAAGTTGTTCCTCTAGGACACGACCTCTCATCCTATATTACAATAGCTTGTATACGTGCAGACGCTATTTAGTAGTATATTTTGAAGGAACAAGTTTTTGACGTCGTTGTCAGGGAATCTTTAAATTTTAAAAAACTTTTCCAGGCGTTATTACTTTGTTTCTTCCTTTAATTTTTAGTTTGTTACTTTTATTTTTATTTTATTTTCTATATTTTATGAATGGAAGGAGATCTTGTGAACACGAACTTCTTCCTTTTATTGATAATGTGCACATGATTAGAGCTAAGAATAGAAAGCAAGATCATGTGGAGGACCCACCAGAGATTCAAGATTCGCCTGCTAACAGTAAAGAGATTACGATAGTTGATCCATCAAACCTAAGAGATAGAAATCAGATTGATCCACTTAGAATCATGGCTGGCGAGAGGAGATTTATGAAAGAGTTTGCTAAGCCAGTCATTGGTATGACTACTTGTTGTATTCAATTGGGTATGACATCTAAAAACTATAAGCTTAAATATATTCATTATAATATGCCGCTGTCATTCCATGGAATGGCCAACGATTTCTACTATATTATTTAAACCATTCCTCTTCAAAGGCTAACAGAGGATATATTATGGATGAGGTGTTTTTCTTATACTTCGAAAGATACTACTAAGACTTAGTTGATGATTTTGCCTCTTAATTCTTTGAATACATGGGAACAAGTATACACTAAATTTAGGTAAAAATTTTATTCCAATCAAAAGTCAGCTAACTTACATACAAAGATCGCCACTTTTACTTAGCTAGACGAAGAGCCTTTCCATGAGGCATGGGAATGTTTTAAGATGTTACAAATTTAGTGCCCATACCATAATTATCCATTATAATTGCTAAATCAGTTTTTCTATAATGGATTGACTTACCATAACCAAGGGATTATTGATAATGCAGCCAGAGGTTTTATGAGTGAGGTAACACCCGATGAGGATTTTAGATTGTTTGAAATGCTTAGAACTAATTCCCAATAAAAAAGTGTAAGGGGTAGGCGAGCTATTGCACACAAGGTTTCACATGGTAAAGACATGGTTCAAAACATTTTTGAATTGACTCACCAAGTTGAGTTCTTTAAAAAGCAAGGAAGCACACGTGTTCATGTTTCTGAGGTATGTGAAGTATGTGGACTCTATGGGCATGGTACCAATGTTTGTCCTTCCGGTTTTTATTATAATCTAACGAGCTTGAGGAAGCTCAAGTACTTAATGGATTTCAACCTAGAACTCAAAATAATCCTTTTTCTAATACATGTAATCTCAGTTGGAGAAATCACCCTAGCTTTGAGTGGAGAAATAATAATGCTCAAGTGCCTCAAATTGTACAAAGGAGGTCATACCAAGGTGATAATTGAAATAATCAATAACCTAAGAGTTTGAATTTGGAAGAAACCCTGAATAAAATTATTAAAGTAATTACTCAAACTCAAGAGGCAAATAATAGGAGCTTTGATTCTATGGAAGCTTCAATGAGAAAAGTGGAGACCCGCGTGTGTCAAACTACAACACATATGCACAACATGCAACAAGGAAAGCTTCCTAGTCTACTGGAGCAAGCTAAAGCCATCACGGTCTTTAGACAATGTAAGGTTATTAATAATAATGTTGGTTACAACCTTTGTGATATAGGTGAGGAGGTTGAGTATGAGGAAGAACATACTGAGGTATTCAAGGAGAAAAAGGAGGAGAAGGAGAACTCAATTCCTTCCAAACTTCATAAGGTGGTTGATCCTTACTGACTTCCCATTCCATTTCCTGAGAGGCTCAAGGAAGATAAGAAATAAGCAATTTGAAAAGCCTTTTATGATGCTATCCAAGGTAAGTATAACTCTTCCTTTACTTGATGTAATCCAGAAAATTCCAGCTTATGTAAAATTTTTCAAAGAACTTAATTCTAAAAAGCGTAAGTTGGAATTGGAGGTAAAATTTTTCAAAGACATACCGTATTCCCAGATCATAAGACAAGAAGGGAGATCCCCTGATTTATTTATTTTCCTTATATTAATGTATCGCTTTATTTAGGTATTGTGCCTTCTCTAGAACCTGAAATGGGCTAGAGGAAGGACCTTGAGCAAATCTACTATTGATGCCACCGCTACCGGTGCTCCCACTAGCACCTCCACTGGTGTCCCCATTGTTCCACCTACTCCATAAGCTCCACTTGCTGCATCTGTATCTACAAACCTTGTTGGCATGCTGACTGTCTTTATGCAGAGATAGGAAGATGCCATGAAAGTCCAATAAGAAACCCTTATTGTAATGATGTAAAGCCAAGAATAGGCTATCCTGGGTAAAGTTCAGACTATGCTGAGACAAGTGGGATTCTAGCCCACTAATCATGCTTCCACTACTTTTGACACCTTAATTGATGAGGTCATCATCCTGAATCCATAATCTGGCCATGGAAATACTACCCCCATCACCCCTACTGTAGATCCTTTCTCAAAAGGGGTTGAAGAATATCCATTTATAAAGACCATGACCAGGAAGTATCAGGAAAATGAAAAAAGGACCTCTAATCCCTAAAAAAGAAAGAGAAGGTCTTAGATGTGAAGGCACTAAGTTCCCTCCCTTAAGCTAGGCTTTCTCCTAAGTTCCTAATGCTGTATTTTGAAAAGTTCATGGGTACTTCATGTCCTGAAACTCACTTGAGAATTTATGATGGCACATTCCGACCTTTGGGAGTGGAAGGTGAGCTCCTTACTCAACTCTTCCAATAGCCACTCACTGGCACGTCTCTGACCTAGTTTGTACAATTAGAGGATTCCAAGAAACAGACATAGGAGTCCATTTGTACTGAGTTTGTAAAATAATACTCATACAACAAAGAGGTTGGCATCAAAAGAAGGGATCTCGAAACAACCAAGCAATAACCTAAAGAGACCTTCTCTGCCTTTATTACTAAATGGATGGAAAAAGCCTCCCAAATGGTTAACATGCCAATTGACCATGAACAGATCAATATAGTTGTTAAGAACTTATTACTTGTGTTTTGAGACAGAATGATAACACAACATTTTCCTAATTTCAAGGCTTTGGTTGTTGTTGGTTCTTGCCTAGAAGACATGATAGAATTTGGCCTGATTAAGGATGAAACCCAAGCCTCATCCTCTAGTTATGAGAATTCCTTTAGTACACAGAAATATAATGGGGTTAATGCAATTACAGCCCACAAATCATTCCAGATATAGAGAAGTGAGTTTTCTAACTTAAAAGGGCTAACACCGAGATACCTCTTGAGATAATGCTTGGAAAAGTATGCATTCAAGCCACTACATCCCAAGCCAATTCCAAATCCATTTCCAAAAAGCTTCAACATGAATGAGACTTATGACTATCGTCAAGGGCTCTGACACAAAACTGATGATTGCAAGGCCCTTCACTATAAAATCTAAGATCTCATCAATGAGCAAAAGATCCTGCTGCCTGAAGTTAATATTGGCACAAATCCCCTCCTTGAACATAATGTCAATGCAATATTAAATGTATTTGAACAATGTGACTCAACTGATCTCATCATTAATGCCATGCCATTAAGCAATTTCCATTACACTAGAGTTGGACAATCTTCCTTAGTGAGGTCGCTCCCCCCAAATTGCTCACCTTTAATTGTCCAAACTTCCTTAGTGAGGTTAATTCACCACAATTACTATTGTGTCATTATAGACCTGAGACATCTGGGCTAAGAAATATATGCTATAACCAGAAGTGGCCAGATTACTCAAGCTCGTGTTGTGGACTCATCTTCAAGCCAACTAGTGGTTTAAAACAAAGGGACTTTTGAACCTGACGTGGACCCCCATATTGAAACAACTAAAGAAGGCACAAGCTAATATCTCAATTTGGAATTTACTCATGTCTTCTTATCCTCATCGCCAAGCTCTTTATCAGGCGTTGAGTTAGACTCAGGCATCATCCGACATTTCCCCTAAGACTTTGGTTGCATTAATTACTAGTGCTACAAAAGGTACTGCTATCTCTTTTTTTGATGATGAGATTCCACTAGGGGTTCCTTATAATGATGCTTTATACATCACTATTATCACAAGGGAAAAAACTATCCCTATGACCTTAGTTAACAATAGGTTTGCACTGAATGTCTACCCTATGAAGGTTACAAGCTGTTTGAGATTAACTACCACTGATTTCACTCTTTTAGACCAAATTGTAAAGGCTTATGACAACTCTAAAAGAGAAGTTCTTAGGGTGGCTATACTGACTGTCACCATGGGCTCAACTACTTTCAAAATCCCTTTTCAAGATATTGATGTACCATCATGTTTCAATCTACTCCAAGGTAGGCCTTGGATCCATCTGGCCAAAGTTGTTTCATTTACTCTAGACCAAAGGATTTAGTTCCCATTGAAAGGTGGAATTATTACCATTAAGGCTGATCTATCAGGAAAATCTAAAGTCTCAAACATTGTACCCATCCTAGAGATCCAACCTGAGTTGTTAGCATATCTTTTATTTGACTTCTCATTTGTTCAATTCATTCACACTAAGAAGAATCTGAAAGAGCCACTTTCCTTAGATTTCGATCCTTACTATAACCCAATGATTGGGAATATTCTCAAACACATGACCCATTATCCTAGTATGGGCCTAGGCAAGAATTAGCAAGGTACCAAGTCCTTTGATGAAAACCCCACATCTATTCTGCCATTTGGTGTGGGCTATAAGCCAACTGATGATTAACTTAAGGAAGAAAAGGCAAAATCCAGAATGAACTCTACAATTCTCAAAAAAAGGGGGTGTAGTCGATATCATCCTTAGGCCCTACTTCAGATCCTTAAATGGTTACTTTGTCAAGGAGAGAGAGGTTATTCCTTACAGCTCTTTCCTTGAACCATGGATCTGCCTTGTCACTGGAGTTAGAATTCCTGGATTTGAGCTATTCTCTAACATGAAACTGACCACTGAAGATTGCCAGCCTGCGTACTTAGAAAATGATTATAAGGAGAATATGGAAGTAAGCCTCTTTGGCGATATAGCTTTTCTCACTAACAAGGAGGAGAAATCTAAGCTCTCTACTATGATCAAGCCTGACAAGGAGAAAATGAAGAATTGGAGTTTTGATGAGAGTCCATTTGAAGCAGCTGAAACTGAGACTGAACTAGAAGTTGAAATTAAAACTGAATCTGAGTCTGAGTCAACTACTAGTTCTGAGTCTTCCTCTAAGTTTGAATCTGATAATGATGTAACAGGTCCATTGGGATTTAAATATGAATATGAAGTAATCGTGGAAATTTGCTCCATTTCTTTTAATAAGACATCCAAGTTTTCTTATTACGAGCCTGTTTTCTTGTTTTCTTTTGTTGTTCCAATTGATGAATCTGACCTCAAATAAATACAAAAAGAGAATAAAATATTAAATGAAATAAAAGATACATTTAAAGAGCCCATAAACACTAGCATTCATGACATGCCTAAAAATAAATTCATTACATCTGCATGCTCAAACAAATAGGACACTGAATCTATCATTAGAAGATTTAAAGACTGCTTCCCCTGGTAACCTAGTGATATAATCGGATTAGATCCAAGCATTGTCATCCATATGATTCCAACCTATCAAGAATATAAGTTTTTTAAGCAGAAGCTCCGACGTATGAAGCCCATCTGGTCCATACAAATCAAAGAAGAGGAGGTAGCTAAACAACTCGCTCATAGATTCATTGAGCCAATCAAACACACGTCTTGGTTGGCAAACATTGTCCTAGTACCGAAGAAGGACAACAAAGTTAGAATGTATTTGGATTATCGGGACTTGAACAAGGCATGCCCTAAGGATGATTTTCCATTACCCAACATAGACCTCTTGATCGATGCATTAACAGGTTTAGATATGGTTTCCTTAACTGATCTGGCCATGGGGTACAATCAAATCTTGGTTCATCCAGTAGACATGAAGAGGCCAACTTTTATCACCAAATGGGGCACCTACTATTACAGAGTAATGCCATTTGGGTTAAAGAATGATGGAACCACTTATCAGAGAATGGCTACTATAATCTTCCATGACTTAATGCATAAAGAAGTGGAGGTCTACATCGATGACATGGTCGTTAAAGGTGAAACACTTGAACTACATCTACAACCACTGGAGAAGTTATTCCTTAGACTTTGACAGTATAATCTCAAGTTAAATCCTAACAAATGCAAATTTGGAGCCCCATATGGAGTGTTCCTCAGTTACATAGTCAGCAAGAAAGGCATAGAAGTGGATCTAGCCAAGTCTAAAGCCATCCTTAACATGCCACCTCCTAAAACTAAAAAGGAGATATGAGGCTTCCCCGACCACCTTCAATACATCAGTCGATTCATTCACCAACTAGCCGATACCTATAAGCTAATATTTTACTTACTGATAAAGAATTTCTCAAAGTAAAGGACTAAGAAGTGTTAGAAAGCCTTAGAATAGATTAAGAAGTATCTCCTGAGTCCACCAATCCTACAGCCTCCAGGCCTGGTCAACCTTTACTACTCTACTTAACTATTTCTGTAGAGGCCATGGGATCAATATATACTCAGAAAGCTCTAGAATCATATAAAGAGAATGCCATCTACTACTTGAGTAAGAGAATGCTAACACACGAACTCATGTACAAGCACATAGAGAAGCTTTGCCTAGATCTGGTATGGGTCTATCACAAACTGAGACATTATCAGGGGCATACATCACACATGTCCTCACTGATTATAGTCCTATCAAATACATTATTAGAAAGCATGTCTTAGATAGCAAGATGGCTAGATGGATGGTAGTCCTCATAGCCTATGACCTCAAGTACGTTCAGAGAAAATCCATCAAAGGCAGTATCATTGCCGATCAACTGGTTGTTGTCCCAACTAATGATCATTGGGAAGAACCTAAATTTCCCAATGAAGACATACTATTCTTAGAGACTAACATACAGCAACAGTACTTTGATGCAGCTACAAATAACAAAGGTTATGGCACTGTCTTGGACTTCCTTCCACCTACAGGCAAAAGCTTACCTCTTGCAATCAAACTAGATTTCAAGATAACCAACAATGAAGCAGAATATGACGAATGCGTGTGTGGGTTAGAATCAAATCTCTAGATTTGCATCAAAGACTTAGAAGTCTATGGTGACATCATCTCACGAGCCTTGGGCAAAGGGAAAATGAAAGTGAAGTGACTGGTTCCTTACCATAAGTGTTTCGAAGAGTTGGCTAACAAATTTGACACTCTATCTTTCAACTATCTTCCAAGGACCTAGAACAGATTTTTTGATGCATTGGCCACTCAAGCATCAATGATAGAAATACATGATGGGTTCATTAACCATCCTATTTCGATAAACTTCAAATGCCAACCAAATTTTTAACCTTACTGCATGACCATTCAAGTTGAAGTGAAACCATGGTACTAGGACATCTACATCTATCTTACAAAAGGTGAATATCCTGAAGGTGCCTCTAAATCAGAAAGAGAACCCTTAGAAAACTTGCCAGTGGATACATCCCTAGAGGAGACATTCTTTACAAGAAGACAATGAATGGCATTCATCTTAGGTGGGTTTCAGATGAAGAGGAAAACCACATCATTGAAGAAATCCATAGCGGAATAGACGACACCCACATGAACGGATGGGCATTATCTAGAAAGATCATAAATCAAGGCTAGTATTGGCTCACCATGAATGGAGACTATACACAATATGCTCGAAAGTTCCTAAAATGGCAAGAATATGCAAAGCTCCAGAAGCTTCCTTCCTTGTCTCTTAATCAAATCTCCATACCATGGCCCTTCCATGTTTGGGGCATAGATGTCATTGGCAAGATATGATCCAAGTCATCTGTTGGCCAAGAATACATGCTAATTGCTATAGATTATTCCACAAATTTGGTTGAAGCTTCGCCTTATCAAGTACTATATTTGAAGAAGATGGCCCAATTCATCAAAACAAACATCATCGCAAGGTATGATGTCCCACATGAAATCATTTCTGACAACTTCTCCCACTTTCAGAAAGAGGTAGTCACTCTCTTAAAGAAATAAAAGATTGAGCATCATAGGTCTTTTCTATATAGACCTCAATCCAATGGCATAGTCAAAGCCGCCAACAAAGCACTAAAAAACATGCTTCAGAAGGTGATTAGCAATCACTAAGATTGGCACCTACATCTTCCAAGTGCCCTCCCTAGGGATAAAACCACCTATAAGTCAGCTACCAAAGCCATACCATACTCTCTCGTCTATGGAATGGAAGTAGTCCTCCCCATAAAGCTAGAAATTCAGACAACTAGAGGTCTCCAAGAAGCTCAAATCTTTGAAATTAATTGGCAACATGCCTACTTTGATCAACTCAATGTAATTAATGAGAAAAGTATGGAAGCACTTCACCATATACAGAACTACTAAATCAGACTAGCAAAACACTTCAACAAACAGGTTCAAGGTCCCAATCTTTAGGAAGGTGACTTGGTGATCAAAGAGATCAAACAAGTTGTATAAGACCTTCGAGGCAAAATTCACACCTTCTTGGAGTGGACCATACATCATTAAGAAGATCATGTCAGGCAGAGGCATCATCTAGATCGACGATGATGAAAATGAATTCAATCATCAGACCAACCTTGATCAACTCAAGAAGTAATACATATAATGTTCTTATTCTTTGAGCATGCATTCAGACATCATTACAAAAAAAGAACTACCTGGACCTGATTCTCCAAATTACCATGTATTCAATTTCCAAATTATCTTTTGTAAGTAGATATGTAGGCAGCCTATACAGACATGGTACAAATCATTTAATAACAATCAATGTTTCATTCTCATTCACATTTGGGCTCTTTAACATTACATGCAAGAGTTAAAAATAACAAATAAACATAAATCAACAAAAGAATGAAACTTAGTAAGCTAAAAACCCAAACAGTCGGCTTAAGCAAAACTTATGGTATAGCCTGCTAGACTAAAAACAGAAAAAGCGGTCTAGGAAATAATTAAGGCATCTCACTAAGTTGAAAATCAAAAAGGGTTGCTTAGGCAAAAATTAGAGCTTAATAAATAAAACAAAATGTTTATTGAAGTCTTTTTCATCTTTTGTAATAGTAAACATAAAGCATTGAAACAAAATATAATACAAATAAAAGTTTTATTTTTCTAAAGTCTAGACTAAGATTCAACCCTCAATCTCAGTTAGAATAGCAACTTGCTTGGCTTTCTCCTTAGGCCAATAAGCTTTAATCCACCATGTGATGTACTCTCTAGATCTACCATAATCAACATAAAAAATTACCATGGCCTTTGAGTAGTCTCTAATTCAACACGAAGGAACAACCCTAGCCACTATGTCATTCACTATGGTCACCTCAAACAAAGGGCTATATAGGGGCACATCCTTATCATGTCCCATCTGACGAAATGCTTTGGTAGCCTGATACCAAGCCATATGATGAAACCCAAGTAGATACATGTACTTGAAAAATTGGCTCATTGGAATAAACCACTTGATAGTGTACCAATCGAGCCTCCATAATAAATTAGAAGGACTTAGCTCCATGAGTCAGCTAATCCACTCTCCCTTAGAGTCTAGGCGAAAGTCAATCTTCCTAATGTGGTACCAAGAAGCAGAATAGTATGGTTTATTAGGTCCAAGAATGATCCTAAGTTGATCCCTCAGCCAAATTTGAAAGGAAAAAAAACATGAATTAGAAAGCTCTCAAAGACGTGCTAAAATAGAAAATCCTAAAAGGATCTAAATACCTGGAGCAGAAGTGGACTGATAGTCCAAGGTTCTCTGGAGCTATAATAATGGTCCAAGCTCAGTAGTGTCTTAGCCAAAACCATCCCCACAATTGACTTACCCTCGTCCACCTGGAGTATCACCTCAGCTATCTTTGCATTCTCTAAACCAATTTGGCCCAAAAATATATAACCCATAGTCAATGCAAAAGCATAGGCCCTCAATCTACTGGCAGTCCAAATGGAGTATTCTTTGACTCCTCCCAAAAAATGAAGGCCAAAGTAGGTAGGTCAACCAAATTGTCTTTCACTAAGCCTGAAGTAGCCTTTATGCTCCAATTCAACAGCCTCTTGGAACTGTTGGAACAGCATCAGGATTCGTACCCAACAAGAAAGAAAACTCCTTAAAAGTTAGACACATCTCATCTATACTAGCCCCAAAACAGAACACATGATCAACAGATCCCCAAATCACATATAAGCATTAAGAAAATCCCAGTCAATTTTCACACCCCTAAGAGTTGGTAAAGCAGACATACCGTAACTCCCAAGGTTGATCCTTTGCATGTTGGTTAATTTCTGACACCATCCATGCATCACACGGCTAAAAAAGGGATCCATGTTTGAAAAAAGGAAAAAGAATCTGATATTTTTTCTAAAAAATATTTTTCCCCCAGTGATTTTCTTACTCTGACATCACTTTTGTACGAATATTTATAGTGCATGCAAAATGAGACAAAAATTGAGTTTGGAAGGCTGGGCATGTAAAACGAGTCAAAACACGTGTGTTTGAGCCAAAACACATGTGTTTTGGCCTTCACGCATGCATCAAGGACATAACGCATGCGTGACACCCTTCATGCACGTGTGAAGGCTCCCATGTGTACATATGACATGTGGCAGGTTGTGATTCACCCCCCTATAATCAATCCATTTTGATTCAATCTGATTTCTTTTTTTGCTAGATTTTCAAACACAAAATATTTTTTACTTAAAAAAAATAGAAAATTACAAAAATTAAACTGAATTTCAAAATTTTCCATTAAAATTCAAATTTTAGTTTTAAAAAAATGAAACGAGGAAATGATAAACATTTTTACAAAAGCCCACGAACTAGGGTTCGAATATAACCAAAGACAAACATCATGATATTTCATGCATAGACCACATTAGGGATTATCTTCAAACTTAACAACTGCATCCTACTCTTCCTCCTCAGCTCTGGCGGTGTTCCATGACATCTAACAAACCACTACTCCCGCTAGCTCTCCTTCAGACTCACAGCAGACAAGGTAGCGCTCAATTTGAAAGTGTACCATTGGAAGTTATCCACACTCAGACCATAAACAAAGCTAGGGACTTGCAAACATAGACATGAATCAGAAGTTGACAAAAAAAATAGAACATATGTCGAACTCATGGGTCAGAAGCATACCGTCGCCAGGAGATGATCAAAATCCACCCTCTGGATTCCTTACAGATAATTATGGCTGAAATAACATACCTATATCAAACTTGCCACATCAGTGTAAGACACATGATTAGAGGTCTGTGATATAGAGTGCTAAGACTGACTGGAGTTGGCCAGAATATAAGATGAAGAAGCTCTTATACTCGATGAATTGGAACTCTGATGAGTTATTGCCTGACTCGTAATCCCATCTCGATGCCTCCATCTAGTAATAACATGGTCTCATTCTAGAATAGGCACATAATCCATATGGAATGGAGGCATCCCAACCATCAGTCTACTTGTCTAGAACTAAAGGTAACATTTGTCAACTAGAAGTCCTCCTAAGCTCGCCTAACTCACCAATAGGACTACTTAACAGTAGATAGCTTCTCCCTCATCCTCAAGTGAGGAGGGGTACCATCCTATCACCACCCAACTGGGCCATGGCATGCTTTCCTAGGAAGAACTCTATAAGCTCAGTCGATCCTAGCAAGATCCACCTCTGGGTAGCAGTGATACCTATAGCATCCCAATCAGCCACCTTGACAGCAATCATCTGAAAAGGCTGCCATATAACCCAAAATCATCAAAAGCTAAAAATCTAAAATCTATTAGAAAGCACAAGACTAAGATACTTGATCTTACCCAGGTCATAGTCACTAAGATGTGGCGGTAGTAAGAAAATATGAAAGTCTCCTACTCACAGAGCCAAGATTCCCTACACCACATCCTGAAAAGTGGAAAAGGAAGTGGATCTCGTGGCCTCAACCTGGGGGTAAGCTCACAAAAATGGAAAAAAGCACACAACTGCAAAACAGACAAACAGTTTATCATAGATCGACAAAATCAAAAACCAAGGATCATAAAGGGAAACAATGGCAGTCAAAGGACTACGAGCTAAAGAAATCATGGCTAAGTTATCTATACCCCTATATGTTGCTGCCAGAGCGGCACCGGCCTAGTCATGTCCCTAAGGTCATCCAAGTCAACCAGCGAGGCTAGAATCTCGAGATTGACATAGCTCTACTCATCATACAAAAAGATGGTGAATAGAATAATCAGAAGGCTGACCCGAGCACACTGATCCATAGTATAGTCACCAAATTATCGACCCATCTGGTCAGAAAAGGTCCAGTAGAATAGCCCTCTGAAACTGTCCAGGGCCTCCAGTAGGCAAATTCTCCCTAACAAGCCTCCCAACTCATAACGCTATCTGGCTCAAGCATCAAAGACCATATTTTGGGATCCGAATCGCATCCTAATCAAGTAAGACAACTCAAAGGCAGTCATGGTCATCTCTCCATAGGCAAATGGAATATATCAGTGGTCGGTCATTGCCTCTCCATAACGAAAAAAATTAAAGACCTATCAAGACTACACCCTATATCTAACTGTAGCCAACCATTCATGCTAGCATGAGACACTCTCTCTGCCACCTCTGCGTGGGCATTCAAAAACTCAATCACCCTATTCAAGTGAGACCGGCCACTTCTCCGACTAAATTGGCCATCCTATAGGTATATATTCTATCTTTATTTTTAACTCTATTTTGTTTAGCAAAAATGAAATACGAGAGAAAATAGTGCATAAAAATGATACAAAAAAATAAAAGAGTGATAGGAAATACATGCTATGGGAAAACTAAGCTAGCTGGCATGCACCTGACATTTCTCTAACAAATCTGAATTAAGAGGTATAGGTCGCTGAGCTCTATCCATTATTAAGTGGTCAGTAGGATCCCAATTTGGTAAGGGTACTACTTTAGAATCAGACAGCTCGACAGGTGTTTCAAATATATTATCGAGCAATCCGTTCGTAAAAAAGCTATATTCTAGATTATTCACTAAATTGTCAAGTGATGGGGTGTCAAAATATAGAATAGACTCCCCCCTAAGGACGCATTCAACAATCCAGATAAATCTCCTCCTCTTCGACAATCGGAACCAGTATCATACAAAAATATTTTTCTATAAAGTAGAAAGGTATAAGAAGAGAATTTTCAAAGGAAAAACCAAAGAATTTGTAAGTTATGGATGAAAATGAAGTTTCAAGCCCTATTTATAGCAAAATCCTTTAACTACTACATTAAATGCATTTACACAGTCATGTCCTCTTGAACATTACTGCTAAGAGTGGTAGCTTTGAACTCTCATTTTGGCCCATCAATATGAGTCGAACAGATCTAACCTAGCTCAAATCAGACTTCAAACGGACCTATAAAACCTAAAAAATTGAATTGAACTAAACTAAACCGGACCCAGAAAATCGAGCCTAGGAAAAACCCAGGCCCAAAATGATAAGAAGGGTGCACGAAATACTTCACGCATGCATGAAGCCTTCAACATATGTGTCAAGCACTCCATGCATGCGTGAAGGCCCACGCGCATGTTTGGAGCATGTGACGCACATGCCAGTTAGTTTGGGGATTTCTGATCTGTTTCTCTATAAATTCAACCCTTTAGAACAAACTTGTGTTCCGACCTTTTTACTAACTTTTTTACAGCTCTTAGACTACACTTAAAGACATTCATTATATACCTTTTTATGAAATTTTACTATATTTCGAGCCTCAAAAACACTATTTCCAAACAATAGACACCATAGACGCTCCGATTTCTGACACTACAGACAATCAATCTATCCAATCAACATTCAATCCAGTTTATGCAAGCATAGTCTAAGCATTTTATTAGTCCTCTTTGAGCACAACAGAGACATGTTTTGGCTTTGTCAAATCGTTAGAATCTCCAATTCCCAAACCCTACAAAAAGGTAATATGGTACAATATACTTCTTACCTTCAATTCCATAAATGGTTTAAGACCTTTAATTCAAACCTAAGGCATTCTTTTCAATCATTTTTATTGATCCCTTTAATTCAGATTAAGGAAATTTTATGAAAATCATTTTCATAATTAAAATCAACCAAACCCT